>CAJNJA010009528.1:0-14745 GCA_905231915.1 Symbiodinium necroappetens | reverse complement strand
GACGTACATCGTGGTGAGGAGCTTCTTAACAAGTACCACATGGCCGGAGAGGGGCTGAGCAACTATGCTTACGGAGCCCAGGTACCCGGATTTCAGGCAGTCCCCGCAACCATGACCGTTTGTACACAGAGGCCACTTGCGGCCCCATGTTATGCGGTGAATACGATGACGCCAAGCTCCAAAGAGATGATGCTCATTTGCGACAGAATCGGATGGGGAGGCTTCAACGTGCCAGAGGCAGCTCCTGTGTTGCCTCCGCCCATCAGCAGTGACGTGCAGTGCATCATTGACAACATGCTCCGCCTGCAGCATATGGCGCCTGAGCAGGCCGCACAAGTCTTGAAGGACACCGCCGCCGTGCAGGGAGCTTATGAGGATTAAAGAGCGTGGCGCTCTGTGTACAGTTCTCAAAACCCTTTGAGGTGTCACATGCTTTACGCAGGAATTAGTATAGAGAAGCCGGCCCGACCGGGCACGCATGCCGCTGTCGAAAGGAGCTGTGTGCAGCTTCCTAAACCCCCAAAAGTAGGTAAAATAATGGCCCAAAGCCCATAAAAGGCTATTATTCTACATACTTTTGGGGTCCAGGTTGCCGTCTTCTTCGCAGAACCTGGAACCTCAGGTCGAGTGCTGTCTGCACTCTAGCGGCTTTAATAATTAGAATAGGGTTTTGGGGGGTTCCTTATTATAGTTATAGTATAATATAGCCCCAAACCCTATTCTAATTATTAAGGCCCCTACATTACATCCCGGTCCTTAGCCCTCCAAGCTGCTCCTGATACCCTGGTTTTGCAAGCCGCAAGACCGTATCTCGACCACGCTACACCCACAGCTTCTCAACTTTCTAGCACCGGAGCCCCGAAATCGCATCCACGATCCGCGCAATCTTGCATTTGTGGAGGCCGGTAGTTTAATTTAACAGAACTGCAATACCTGCACCAGCTAGTTTCACCATGCAGGGTTCCTTACCAGCTTATGTCGAGACCCTGCAGCAAATTGAGAAGTGGGCTGTCGGAAATTAATGTCCTCGTTGTCGTTTCGAAAGCTTCAGCATCGCTGGCAACAGTGCTAGGTATCGTCGCCATCAGAGCGATGGGCAGAACCACGAGAGCACCACGTTTCCTAATATCTGGTTTCACTGATGCCTTAAGCCAAGCTAGTGAGTAGTGATCTATGTTTGGTGCCTGTATTCTCAGCTGTATGACGTCCCTGAACCCCGGGACCCTAAACCCGAAACTCCGCGGTCCCTTAAACCCTGCCAGGCTATTTGTCAAAAGCCTGAGCAATTACCAACATGATTACGTAGCCTTAGCTTCATACTGTATGAAAAGTATACTACAACATACCCCGAAGCCCTATTCTAATAATTAATGCGTTTCCCCAAGAGAGAACGCCGAGGTCGTCGCCGGTCTCAGTCCAGACGATCGCTGAGGGTGTTCACGGAAAGTTGTCGAATTCAAAATTCTTGTTGGTGGTATCGTAATATCGTAGTATAGAGTTTGGTATCTTGGGCTCAGGTATCTTGTTGCTGGGTCTAGCGAGGCTTCGCAACCGTGTAGTCAGACAGTTTCACCACCCGACAGTGATGAAATCTTCCACGGGCAGAAAAGGGGATTTGAATAATCAGCACATGTAGGTCTAATACATCCATTCCCTCCTAAGCCGTAAACCCTAAACTCTATTTAACTCGTCCCCGATATTACTTCCACGGGCATCGTGTAACGACCGGTGAAGCTTGCGGACCATGCGCCTGGAGATCTTCCAGGCACATGCATGGCAGGAGGGGTTCACTCTTAAGGGTTTAGGACTGTTAAGGTTTAGGGTTTAGGGTTTAGGGCGCTTAGGGCTTAGGGTTTAGAGTTAGTTGTGTCGGGATCAGGGATTTGAGGTTTGGCATCCGCCTTCTCCTGTAAGCAGAAGTCGCAGCACCAGTTGCTGTTCAACCTCCGGAGAACCTGTTGCGCCGTGCTATCTTGAGGCCCTGCGCCGTAAGCAAGCGCCAAATGCTGTAAACCCTCGAAGCCTTCACGTGAGCCTAATTCCTAAATTCCTCTGTTCAAGCCCTCAACTGTTGTATGAACCCGAAGCGCTCAACTTCAGCTGTTAGAGTGAAGCCCGAAAGCCATCATCCAAAAAAACATAATCAAGCGTTAGAGTTTGCGTTCACCGGTTTTTCTGCAGGCGTCGCAGATCGTGTGGCTAGTTGGCTGCAGAGGCATGCGCTGGTCGGAAGTGGAGGGTTTTAAAGGGTCCAGGCACCTTTATGTGCTTATATTGTATGTAGTATTTCTGATAACTCTGCTATATGGTGTGTGTTTGTATATATACATATACATATATATATATATCTAGTATCAAGCATGTACATTGACCTGAAAGGTGCCTTGTGCGAGCCAGTGTTTGAGGTTGCACGTTCAAGGTGTCGGCGTGAAGGGCTTCCGAATGTGATGTTTGCATTTGGGCAGTTTTGGGCCTTCGGGGTGTTGCCCGGGTCCTGGATGTACGCATCTCCTTTTGCGACTTGTTTCCGAGAGTGCTGTACAAGTTGGTCATTGAACCGTCTGTGGAGGTTTGGTTGGGCTTGTAAGGCATTGTCGTCGTTAGTGATTCGTTAATGCTGTTTTGCTATTGACCATACTACTGTCGACAATAATCCAAGACTTGCTTGAAAGTGCAAAGTCTACGTCCATGTATTTTTCACCGGGAAGATGTCTCGTCTATGTTTAGTGCTATGTCTATGTCTAATTGTATGTGTAGGTTCGCGTATGTGTATGAAGAACCGAATCTGAATATCTGTACGTGCATGTTCACTTGTGCATGTAGGTGTATTTGCATGTATGTACGCATGCAGGCATGTTTGTTTGTGTATTTACGTGTTTATATATGTATGTACGTGTATATGTGTGTACATCTGTGGGCATGTATGTGTGTTCTGGTGTCGGCATGTAAGGTATGCGCCTGTATGTACATGTCTCTGGGTGTGCCCATGCCGTTATACATGCATGGGGCATGGGCATTATATATGTATACAGATAGTGTGTGTGTATGTATCTATGCATGCATGTATGTATGTATTTATGTATGCATTTATGTGTGTATGTATGTATGTGTGTATGCATGCATGCATGTATGCATGTATGCATGCTTTATGTATGTATGTGGGTAAGTAACTAAGTAAAAGGCAAAGGTAAAGGCATAAAATATTACATACATTTAAAGATATGTGTGTCTACAGACATATATACATATATGTGCATTTATGAATGTACCTATATGATCTATATGTGTGCACATGTACCTACAGAGACATGCAGACATACAGACATACTTACATACATACATGCCACCCTCCGCTATGTCATGTCATGCTGCGTCAGGCATACATACGTACGTACATGCACACATACAAACATACACATGTACACACTCACATGCAGACATACATGCATGGGGTGGCATGTATGTATGTATGTCTGTATGTCTGCATGTCTCTGTAGGTACATGTGCACACATATAGATCATATAGGTACATTCATAAATGCACATATATGTATATATGTCTGTAGACACACACATCTTTAAATGTATGTAATATTTTATGCCTTTACCTTTGTCTTTTACTTAGTTACTTATCCACATACATACATAAAACATGCATACATGCATACATGCATGCATGCATACATACATACATACATGCATGCATACATACATACATACATACATACATACATACACATACACACACAGACACGTACATACAGGTGCATATGCGCCCTGCTTGCTGGTCCCTGAATTCATCTGTCCTGACCAGGTTATCGATGACTCAGATTAGCAAGGAGGACGTGGGGCTGGCTTGTGTTGCACCTGATGCAGGAAAGGGGACTGGAAGGGCCAACGGGGTTGCGGCCTGGGGCAGAAATATGCGAAGAACCAGCATTATTCACGAGAGCAATGACAGTCGTCGCTGTTTAGTCGTAGTATGAAAGGACCACAACCATGCCCGGATAGCCTTGATGTCGTATGGAGGTCGCAAAAGTGAGAATTTGATTTCTTTAATATATTTTTATTGTCAGAATTACGGCCCCCAACATCAGTTCACCGGGCTTCTGGTCGAGCCTTTCAGGTCCCCAAAGCCGTCATCTCGTCGTTGCCGTCGACTCGAAAACCCTTCGTTGAAGCCCAAGCCTCCAATTTAGGGCTTAGGGTTTAGTGTTTAGGGCTTAGGGTTGAGGATTGTAGAAATTTCGACAATTCTAAACCCTCGAGACCCCTCTGCCCCCAACCTAAATGCCTCAAGCCGCATACCCTGAACCCAGCAAGCTGCGCTCCAGGTGCCTTACCTAGAGGTCATCACCGCTTTTGCCCGCGACCAGAATCCGGCAGGCTTGGGAGCTAGAGATTGAAACGGACGGTTATAGGGTCCGAACAATAGGATCCTACATATGAGGAAGCCAAACTTCAGAGTTTCGGGGGTTGAGCGCTTAGGGGATTTTTGGGCTTTGCGGTGCTGGGTTTACATGGTGGGCCGGGCATCATGGAAAGGGGGGTTCAGTCGTGGTCAGAAAACTTAGTTTCACCTTACGGCGCATTCACGATGATAGTTGTAGCAGCCTCAGTCGTCGCAGCATGTTGCAGAAAGAGTTTCAATAACCAGAAGAATCCCGATAACCGCGCCGAAGTACCCTTAACCCTCAGCCCCAAAGCTACCTGCAGCAACGGCTCTGATTCTTCTAATTTTCGCTACCACGGCCATGGGTTCGTTCAACCCGAGTGCAGGCTCTGCAAGATGGCTGGACATCATGGCCTGGAGCCCACTATCCTAAACCCTCAACCCTAAACCCTAAGCCCTTTTAACCCTAAACCCAAAACCCAAAACCCAAAGCCCTAAACCCAAAGCCCTAAACCCTAAGCCCTAAACCCTAAGCCCTAAACCCTAAACCCTAAACCCAAAATTCAAACGTCCGTTTGCGGGATCTACAGGGATTTCATGTGATGTTTGCCCGAGGGCTTCGAGTGCAGGTCGGGGTTTGGGGATGTGGGGTCCGGGCTTGGGGCTTTAGAGCCTTAGCGGCAGGTACGAAGTTTGGGGTTTCGGAGGTTAGGGTGAAAGGTTGGGGTTTAGGTATTTTTTGGAATTTCTGGCTTTGGTGTTTCGGTTTGGGTTTCGGAGCTGCTAGGGTTTACAGGTCTGTGGGGTTTAGATTGATGCCCCGCCCCGTGCTCGTGATGCGCACCAGCTGATAGTCATGGATGGAGACAGTCGTCGCGCAAGGGGCAATCGCAGCTCATGCTTATGATGCTCGCCCATTCAGTGGTCGCTGAAGGCAGTTGCAGCTGATGCTCATGATGCTCGCCCATCTGGTGGAGTCTGCAACTAGCTGCTGATGCTCGTGATGCGCACCAGCTAGGAGTAATCGTGCGGAACAACCGCAGCTGATGCTCATGATGCTCGCCCATTCGGTAGAGAGAAGGGTTGTTGACGGTCCTAACGTACGCGAGGCGGGAATGTCCGCTGAAGGCAGTTGCAGCTGATGCTCATGATGCTCGCCATCCCGTGGATTCTGTAACTAGCTACTGAAGGTGTTGATGCGCATCAGCCAAAAGGAGTTCCTAGGAGCAATCCCAGCTGATGCTCATGATGCCCGCCCATCTGGTGGATTCTGCAACTAGCTGCTGATGCTCGTGATGCGCACCAGCTGGGAGTAATCGCGAGGGACAACCGCAGCTGATGCTCATGATGGCAATTCGCCGCGTGATGCGTGCAGCTGAGGATGATTGCCAGTTGCTCATGATGCTCACCAAGCGGGAGTCGTCGCTGAAGACACTTGCGCTGATGCACATGATGCGTAGCCATTTATATCCGTGACGTACGGCATACTTGGCATAAGATGCGTTGCAAATCTGACTGACGGCCAGGTAATGTTACAGGTGTTTGGGGAACCTAAACCCCGAAGCCGGCCCGAAGCCCCTAAACCCCTAAGCCCTAACACCGAAACTTACCTAATTAAACCCTAAACCCCTAAACCCCTAAACCCCTAAAGCCCTAAAGCCCTAAACCCTAAACCCCTAAAGCCCTAAACCCCTAGACCCCTAAAGCCCTAAACACTAAACCCCTAAACCCGAAACCCTCATGGTAACGAGGAGTCAGTAGATGGGGAAGCTGAGGCCGATGCCGGGCAGGAGCCGCCCGTCGAGGCTTACAACGCGGTCATCGGGACCCAGAAGGGATGTTTAGGGATTCGGGTTTTTCGGGCCAAAGTTTGGGGTTCAGGGTTGAGGGCCTTAAGGGATCTTAGGGGTTTAGGGGTCAGGGTCCGGTCTGGGGTTTAGGGTACAGGGTTTAAGGTCAGCTGGGAGGTTGCCTGCGCATTCCTGTTTCTCAGTGGCTGCCACAGGTCTCCGAGATGTACCTTCAGCCAGTGCGAACCTTTTCTCGTGGTTCACGGTGGAACACAACGAGTAGGTTCTTGCATGTAAAGCAAGCAACTTGCAGGAGCTACGGCAAGGCGCGGCCCTCTAGCCTTCCGACTTCTTCTCCTTGGGACTTTGTGGGGGCTGCGTTGCATTTCGTGTCGTACGCATCTTGGCAAGGTCATGTTCTTCTTTGCACTGAGCACATCTTAACTACCCATCTCCATTATTACTACTGTTTGTACTGCTACTACTATTACTCCTATTCGTCCTACTACTCCTACTACTCCTACTACTCCTACTACTCCTACTGCTGCTACTACTACTACTACTACTACTACGTACTACGGTTATTATCACCAATGCTATTAGGTTTTTGGTCCAAGATCCTCACTCCACAGCCGGACCTTGCAGCAATCCTCATGACTTCCCTCAACCCGAAATCCCAAACCCTAAAACCCTCCTTCAATGGTATGCAGGCACATAAATACAATACACATATAAATACAATACTACAACAATGTAATACCATAGCATTATTTTCGTGGTTTACCCCATGCACACCCAAACCCTTAAACTCAGAGGCTTAAGCCATTGAAGGTAGCGTCCCTGAAGCGGGAGAGGTTTAAACTTCCCCAAAAACTTTCTCCCCTCAACCCTGAGCCGCTCAAAGTGTCCTCATAGACCCCACCAGAAGAACGTTTCAAGAGCCCCGGCACTTTCAGCTATAAAGCCCGCCCGCTGCACATCCTGGTAAAGAGCCACTACAGAAACCGTCAAGGAAACCGTTTTAGAAGTTTGAAGGACTCTTAAAAATCCGTTTGGAAGCCGCTGTGGAACTATGAAACTTATAGAAACCTTGGTAGAACCTGAACGGACACTCGGAACAATTTCTACAATACTATAGATGCCCGCATAGACGCTCCTGCAGAACCTGAAAAGACTTATGGAAACCCTCCTAAACACCCTATGGAATAAAAAATCATATAGATATAGCAACTCTTCTAGAACCCCCTATAGAGCTTTATAGAAACCCTAAACCCGAAACCGTAAGACCCTAAACCCTGGACCGCCCTGCAGTTTTCAGGTGGGTGCAGCCGAAGAGGCCGGCAGATGGCTAGCAAGGTGCCTGGGCTTCGGACTGGTGCGATCCGGTGTGGAGCATCCAAATGGGAGTTTCCGGAAATAAGGGGTACCTTATTTTGGGGTCCCTATGATAAGGATCCTACTATTTAGGGTACTATATTAGGGCCCTTTTGGGAAACCCCCAAATTATCGTGTCGTAAAGTGTTCTATTTATTTGTTCGTTTATCTACATACCTACCTTTGTCTGTCTGCCTGCCTGCCTGTCCGTCTGAAGAACTATTTGTATATCTATCTGCTCATCCATCCATCCATCCATACATCCATCCATCGATCCATCCCTCGATCCATCCATCCCTCCACCCACCCATCTATCCACACATTCACCCATCGACCTATCCATCCAGCCACCCGTCCACCCATCCACCCATCCTCCCGCGCATCCTTTTTCTCCATCCATCCAGCCATCAATTCGCCTCATCTTTCTATCTCTCTGTCTATCTATTTATGTATCCATCTACCTGTTTATCTGCCCATGTACGCACACATATGGGCGTAAGTGCGCGCAGCATGTATGTGTGCGGACAGCTGCGTGTGTCCGCCTGCACAGTACATGCACACAGACCTATGTGCATATGCATGCAGCATACCCATACTCATGCATGCATACGCATATTATGTAGATATAGACTGGTTATGTACACACACACACATATACGCACAACACGTGGTTGTTGGTGGATGAATGCTCGCATGTTTGACTTATAGCAGCTGCTGGGGGTTTGAGGGCTGCGCTGAATGAGGCGTCCCTTCAGTCTAGACCTTACACCCTAAACCGGTACGATGCCCCCTAAGAGCGTCATCGGTGCCTCTTTGGATGTCGGCAGTCCTCCTGAAGGTGCTCTGAGTGAGAGAAGGCTTCCTTTAGTGCAGGCCTTTCTTGTCCCTGTTCTGCGGAGAGAAAACCCCATTGCACCAAAAAACAAACCTAAGCCCCAAAGCCCTAAACGACATAAAGCCCCCTTTCTCTTGCTACGCCCCTAAACCCTAAACCCTAAACCCTAAAGGCCCTAAGCCCTAAACCGTGGCACCCTTTGAATTGCAGGCTCAGCCTGAGGAAGCCGGGCCCGAATCTGGAGTCCTACAAGCATGCCGGAGAGCCAGTTTTGGGGGGTTTTGATGGGCGATGTCAGTCAGGGCTTTCAAAGATTTTTTGGGGTTTTAGGGTTTCAGGGTTTTTTGGGGTTCATATTTGGAGCTTGGTGCCTGGAAATCGAAGGGGTCTCGCATTGACGATTTGGGCTTTCCTTGAGCTTTTGGGGTTTGATGGGGGTGTCAGTGGCATCAAATTTCCGGCCTAGGGTTACAGCCCTAAAGCCTAAACCCTAAACCCTAAACCCGCTACAGTTACAGGACAGCGGCGAAAAAAAAATTACTCCATGCCGGCAGCACCCTAAACCCTAAACCCTAAGCACCCCTGCGAATGCAAGGGGCCTGGGGACCTGGCAGACCTGAGCTTTCAAAGCGCCTTCCCGAACCCTTTCAGAATCACTTTAGCCACTACAGATACTACAGCCCCCCATATATATAGAACTCTCATACCCTCAACCTTAAACCCTATCTATCTATATAGTATATGTATATATATATATATATGTATATATATATATATACATTTGTTTATTTCTTGTAGGCTTGCATAGAGCTGTCCATACAACCCTGGTAGAATCCCCCAGGCCCTGAAACAGTCAAGGTCCTTCAATCCTGGGCAGCAGTTGGAGACACGGAGAAGGTGCAGGAGCTTTGGCAGGACTGCTGCATGCAGCTGACGCTCCTTCTAGCTGGGGTGCCTCATCGTATCTCATCGTATATGTGTGTGTATATGTATGTATGTATGTATGTATGTATGTATGTGCGCATATATATATATACATACATACTTATTATATTTATAGTTACAGAGCGAGAGAGAGAGAGAGAGAGAGAGAGAGCGCGAGGCACAGACAGAGAGAGAGAGAGATAGACAGACAGACAGACAGACAGACAGACAGACAGATAGATAGATAGATAGATAGAGAGATAGAGGCGGGATAGAGAGATAGAGAGAGATAGAGAGAGATAGAGAGAGATAGAGAGAGATAGAGTGATAGATAGATAGATAGACAGCAGAGGAGGGCGTGGCTTCAAATCAACGTATTGATGAATGCTGCTCTGCAGGCGCTCGTGCTGCACTCCTGTGTGCACAGTGTAGCTGAAAGGTAGGTGGTCGTCCCATCACATTACATTGAGACGATGCCGTACGGTGGCCGCCGCCGCCGCAGCGAGTGGGACCATGGCAGCCAGTGGCAGTGGAGGCAAGCAAACGATGGCAGGCCTTCGCGAGATGCACTCAAACACACTAGATTTGTTAGATTCTACTAGGACCTAACTACACATAGTTGTTGATCCATTAACGCTGCACTCCGATTGCCCTGAGATGCTCCCAGTCTTTAATTGCCATCCCCGGCTTGTCTTGCCGGTAGTGTCAGGCGACACAGCTCTCGGCGAGACTTCGATGTGCATCGCGGCGAGGACCTGCTTAACAAGTACCGCATGGCCGGAGAGGAGCTGTACAACTATGCCTACGGTGCCCAGGTACCCGAATTTCCGGGGGTGCCCGCAACCATGACCGTTTGCACGGAGAGGCCACTTGCGGCCGCTTGTAATGCGATGAATACAATGACACCAAGCTCCAATCAGATGATGCTCATGTGCGACGGAATCGGGTGGGGAGGCTTCAACGCGCCAGAGGCAGCTCCGGCGTTGCCTCTGCCCATCAGCAGCGACGTGCAGTGCATCCTTGACAACATGCTCCGCCTCCAGCATATGGGGCCTGAGCAGGCCGCACAAATCTTGAAGGACACCGCCGCCGTGCAGGGAGCTTATGAGGATTGAAATGCAGGGCGCGCTGTGTACAGCTCGGAAAGCCCTCTTGTGGTGTCATGCTTTATGCAGTAATTCAGAGAAGCAATTTGACAATGGACGGATTCCAGCCCGACCGGGCCCGTATGCTGCTGTCGAAAGGAGCTGGATGCAGTCTGCGAACCTTCCGTATCAAAGCCCCAGACCCCTTGAAGCGCAGGAGATCGAGTCCAAAGTCGTCCCCGATGACGAGTGCTACTGCGCGGTGCTGCGCAGCTTCTGCACCTCCGGGGACGCGACGCAGGTCAAGGCGGAACACTTTAGGGCCTGAGGGCTCAGGGCTAATAGGGCTCTAGGGCTAGGGTTTAAAGTTCAGAGCCTTGAGTTTAGCATTTCAAGCTTTAGGGTCAATGTTAAGAGTCAAGATCGAGTGTGGGATTGGCGTAATGATCATGTTTCTGCGACGAGTGGTGAGGACGCTGTACTCGCTGAACGAATTTATGCATATTACATGTACGTGTACATGTGCATTCACACATACATAGATGCAGCTATGGATGTAGATGTCGATGCAGTTACAGCTATAGGTACAGATATAGATATACACACGCACACACCTAATCGATGTTTGAGGCGATAGCCATAATTTATTCAAGCTGCAGTTTTCGCCGTATGCTTGAGATCCACAGTGGCAATGATGATGCTGGTAGTTGATACGGACACTAGCAGCTAGGATGGCGTCATCAAGCGAAGCAGCGGCGACAGGATTACGTAGAATGTGTACAACTATTGGTGTAGTTGAAACGTGTGTCGTCAGTAGCAAGCATAGGATTCCAGAGCCCGCTCGAGTCTGGAGCATCAGCGGTTGCAATCGTCCGGGAGCCCTCTTTGCGCTTCAAGGCCCTTGCGACGAGTTCAAGCCTAAGACAACCCAAGAGTCCCAAAGCCATGGCTCGCTATGCTCAGAACACCACCTGCGGCAACACCTGCCCCTGGGGCAGCGGTGATGCCAGCTTGCCGGATGCCTTCACCATCGCCGCCGAGAAGGCCGCCCGGCGACGCGAGTCCAAGGAGGCCGTTTTGGCGGCTCCGGAAGAAGCCAAGGATGCGGCTCCCGAGGAGAAGGCGACCGCCCGCTCCGAGGTGACGGCCACCGCGCGCTCCGTGGCCTCGCGCGGCACCCGAGCCTCGCGGACCTCGCGGGTGGACACCGGCCGCACAGAAGCGATGGAAGCAAAGATGATGGATTTGATCGAGAAGTGCGTGGACAAGAAGGTACTTCAGATGCAGCTCCAGCCCCCTGCCGGCCCCACCGGCCCTACCGGTTCCGGCCGCTCGGTGCGGACAGCCACCGCTCGCTCTGCTCGCTCCGCCCGTTCTGTGAGGTCGACCGAGAGTGTGCTGAGTCAGCCCGGGGTACCATCCCACGTCGAGACCGACACCAGCGTGAAGGCAGAGCCGCAGCCAGAAGCTGTGACTATGGCCGGCAAGCGGGCTCAGGCAGCAAAGCTCTCTGATGCTGCTCTCGGGCAGTTCGATGACGACCAGCGTCGCCTCGCCTACCTGGAGATGCAGAAGAGTGCGGCGGAAGCCCGCAACAAGAATCGCTCCGCTCTCACCTTCGGCTATGAGCCCCCGTCACGCGTGGAGGAGGCGAAGGGTGAGACCATGGCAGGGAAGCGTGCCCAGGCTCAGAAGCTCTCGGATGCCTCTTTGGGCAAGTTCGATGCAGACGAGTCTCGCCTTGCGTACCTGGAGATGCAGAAGAGTGCTGCGGAGGTGCGCAACAAGAACCGCTCTGCCATGTCCTTCAACGAGCCCCAGGCCCAGCCCTACCCCGCTTTGCTGCGCGAAGTGGATGGCTTGGCTCATCCGACCATGGCCGGCAAGCGGGCCCAGAAGGAGAAGGTTTCGGAGGCCAAGCTGGGAAAGTTTGATGCCGACAAGTCCCTCGACGCCTACCTGGACATGCAGAAGAGCGCGGAGGAGATGCGCAACAAGCACCGCGTGGGGCAAGGGATCTTCTGAGCCATAGAGTCCCAAAGCTAACATACCACGGGCTGTCTCCTGAGGAGCACAGCCAGTTTTGTTTATGGGGTGGCCTGAAAGTTTTGGTTCCAGGTGCCTGATAGGCGTGCTTGACAGGGGATGCTTGGTTCAGCCCCTGCCATGTCCTGCCTGAGGATTTACAGATCAATCAGGCTTCTGCGAGCTCTCCCTGTATAGACGGCAGCCTTGGCACTAGCTGGGTGTCCACTCCTACAAATGGAGGGGATACATGTACAGCCTATTTGGTGGCGTCACTCAGCCGGTGCCTCGTGCTGCTTCACCCCCATGGAGTTTCAAGAGAGGTGGGCCTCTGATGTGTCTCGACTCACTTTGGAGATACTCACAGGCATCGCCACCCAGTTTTTGCGATAGCAATGGCTACGCAGTGGATGTGTCAGAGTCTCGTCGCAGCAAAATGCACCAAGATGTCCGTGAATGCTGTGTGAAGAGTCGGCAGCATGCACTGCTACAACCTGCATCTTCCTGTTGCACACTGGCCAGCCTTCAGTAGGGTCTCCGGAAGAAAGTTCAGGCCTGGCTGGACCGCTTTGAGTGGGAGGGCATCTCCTTGAATTGGGAGACCTACACAGAGCTGATCAAGCTCGAATCTGAGCCGATGCTTAGCCGGCTTTGCCTTGTGCTCTGATGCTCGCAGATTCTACCCATAACGTACTACAGGGCTCGGGACCTTTATGTTGATGCTAGGCCCCCATACCCTAAACTTTACCTAAACCCTTTCGGTAAAGCCCCTATGGTAACTAGTATAGTGGCCCTTTTCTAGCTGATGCCCAGGTTCCACATTTCGCGAGGTGAGCTGCAAGAAGCGCCAGGGGCCGAGAGTTTCGGGCCACAACGGCATGCGGCGAAGCACTTCTAAGGTTTGGCCTTGAGCATGCTGGGTTTGGAGTTTACATTTGGGGTTTAGGATTTGGGGTTTAAGGTTCAAGGGTCTAGGGTTTGGGGTTCAGCTTTCTTCCAATTTGAGAAGGGCCTTGACTGCAAGGTCGAACCTGCCTGAAGCCCTAAACCCTGAACCCTAAACCCTAAACCCTGAAAGTAGACGATCACAGGCACCCTGCACTCCAAGATGCCTTGGACCCAAGCCGAAGGCCACAACATCCCATAGGGTTTAGGGCCTTTAGGGTTTAGGGTTTAGGGGTTTAGGGTTTAGGGCCTTTAGGGCCTTTAGGGCTCAGGGTTTAGGGTTTAGGGTTTAGGGTTTAGGGAGTAAGCCCGAAACCCTCAACCTCAAACCCTAGAGGCCTGGAGCGGAGGGCCTAGTTCTCAGACAGAAGGCAGGAAGAAGGGAAGATACGAAGAACAAGAAGGGAAGGAGAGGACAGAAAGAACAAAAGACAGAACGCAGTAAATTACGGCCCCTGTATCCTAAACCCTAAACCCTAAAAGACCTTAAACTTTTTGTCCTGAACCCCGCCCCGAAGCAGAAACAACTGCAGGAACACGTCCACCTGCATGGCCCAAAAACTCAAGCCCCATGCCCTGAGCCCGAGCTTCGCTTTGAATTCAACATTGAATTTTACACGTCTACATGTAGTTGATATTGATATTTCGTTATCATTAGTTATGAACAAATATGGGCAATTATTAAGTATTATTACAACTAGTGTTTATTGTTATTATAAGTGTTACTACTATTATCATTATTGAAGTTGTTGCTACTAGTATTATGATAAGGCGTATTGATATTGCCACTACTAGTGCTACTATTGTCAACTACTAACTACTAATTGCTAATGGCTAGTTACCAATTTCCATTTTTTGCGTTACTAATTACTATTTACGAAATGCCAATTACTGTGCTAATAGCTAATGACCGACGGCCAATAACTAACTACCTCTTCCTTATTGCATATGGGTTATTGCTAAATACTGTTTCTATTATCACTATTATTACTATTATTACTATTATTATTGTTATCATTATTATTATGATTATTATGATTTTTATGATTATTATTCTGGTTATTATTATTCTTATTATTATGATTATGAGTCTTCTTCTTGTTGGTAAAAGTACGGAAACTCTCCAAACCATTTTAAGCCTGAGGTTCGAGCTCTCTGAGGAGGTCGCCGAAGGCGACGCCTTTGAAACTGGCCCAGGCAGAGTTGCGGGTACCGGGACGGCCTTGGGCTTTGTGGGGGCTCTTAGCTCCTTTGTAAGCATTCTACAGTTTGTGTTTTTTTTTTTGCTTTTTGCGGGTTCCAGGTTGGCTGTTTGAGGGCTTGCTTTGGCTGCCGAAGATTCTTTGCCGGCTTAGGATTTTTTTTTTTTTTTTT
>CAJNJA010009527.1:0-14745 GCA_905231915.1 Symbiodinium necroappetens | reverse complement strand
AAAAAGGCGAAGGGGTCCCTAACTTTAATCAGGCATGAGTCTAAGATTCAGGGACAGGCGGGAGACTTCTGGTTCGCAGACGTGCATCATGAAGTTCTGCCGGGGTACTCGTCAACATTGCAGGCGGTGTCCTGAATGTCTCCACGGAGCCCAGCAAGCAGACTGCACCTGCACAGCAGGCCGCAGAGCCGGGGCCAAGTAGGGCTGCAGGGTGCTGCTTCGGTATCCAAGAGATGGAAAGAGCACGACATGGTCCAAGTCTTTGATCCGTGACACTGTGATTCATTGAGTCACGCAGGAGAGACTGGTTTGGTCCGTGCAGGCCTCAGCAACCTCTGCATTGGCAGTGACGTAAGCATGCTGAGGCTTCTCTTGAGGCCGTCAGCGAATCAGCAATACCAGAAGAGTTTCCAAACGAGCCAGGGCTGAAAAGGGATAGACGAAAAGCGTCATTATGTGAGTTGTATATGTGTTGTCCCTGCAGGTACCGTACACGCTGCCGGCAGAGAAGGCGCAAGCACCAAGCTTGGCTATGTGTTAAGTTTAGTTGAGTCGTCCCGGTCGCTATCCCCCAAAGACGCAGGAATCTGGAACTTGGTTTCGCGAAGTGTTTCGCTTTTGCAACTGGATCAGCTGTGACTGCACGGTCGTGTCTGCTCAGACTTCAGTCTGGTGACATGGTTGACATTTCCGAGCAGCGAGCATGATTGATGAATCGGCTGTTCACAGCTTTCTATCTGCTTCTCCGCCTCTCTGTCTGTCCATCTGCCGGTTGAGAATCTGCACAAGTATGGTATGTCCGTCTGTCTGATTTCATGCAGCGATGCCCATGCAAAGCCTTTTTCCATATCTTGCTTTGCATGCGAAGTACAACGCTTGACAACAAGATGCAGCCTAGATCTTGAGCATGTCTGGCGTTTTGCACGATGTGAGTTTCAGCAGTACTCTGGAGATTAATGCAGATGATAGACTCCCATCAAAGAACCTGTGGCGCCGGTTTTGGCTCGGGGTGACCTGTAGGGTGGAAGTCCCGCATGGAACACCCTACCACTGCCAGCTGGAGCCTCACTGGACGGCCCTTCTGGGGCGAGCGTTGTGGATTCAGAAGGTAAGTCAGGAGCATTCGACAGGAGTTGTGGCTAGCGCACCCAACCTCGCCCAACGGTCTTTGGGGTCTCCAGTACTTCGGGTCCACGACAGTGCTGTGCCTGGATAACGACCTGCGGTAGCCGTATCTGCCCGACAATGATGAAGATGAACAGCCGCCAACCTAGCGGTAGTCTCGTGATCGTTGCCATCGTCGCAGTCGCGGTCGTTGTCGAACTATTGCTACTTGTATTGTATCGTTACTACAGATACCACAAAAGTTCTATAATTCCCATGACTACTATGGGCAATTTGTTATTCTCAATCTGGTCGTCTCGTCGTCATAGCATCAGCAGCAGCAGCAGCAGCAGCAGCAGCAGCAACAGCAGTAGCAGCAGCAGCAGTGGGTGGCGGTGGCAGCGGCAGTGGCAGTAGTAACAGACAGTAACAGCAGCACCGCTGCGAGTCGCAACAGGGATACTGCTCACAGAGACCAATGACTCAGCATGTATCCCGGTGCTTCTCCGCCCTGAGGCGATTTTCCGGATACGGCCGAGGTCCGTGACGAAGGGAGCAGAAGAGGGATCGTCGACGAGGCGATGAGGAACTGTAGGCTTGAGAGGAGGGTATGTTGTGAAGCGTTGCGAATGCTTGCTCCTCTGAGAAATCATCGTTGCTAGAAGTCAGTCAGCGAGTCTGCGTCTCTTGCTTGTCTCGAAATCTTTTTCACTGGATGCGAGCTCCTTTAGAATCCGACGACTGCCTGGTTATTTTTGCACTTGTTGATGCCCGTGGCAACTGGTTCAGATCAGCATGTTGCGCTGAAACTTGCCTATTGCAAGTGTTCTCGTGTTTGTGCTGCGACATCACTGCATCGCCCTGTCTGCAGTCTGCTCCGATCCTGGTGCGAGGCAGGGTGCAGATTCCTTCTCTGTGAACCTCGGAACTGCGGGTAAGTCAGCTCAACAATCATGTTGCCGGCTGACGGTAGCAACGCCTTTCTGCTTCGGCTGTGAAACAGGGCAACACCTCTCTTTGTGCGGATCTGACCAGGCCTGGGCGTTGAGGGCTTGACGGCCGAAAGATGGCCGGGACGATACCGTGCCAAGCTTACATTGAGCTTCGCCGCTTAGCATTGGCAAACCTGATGGTAATGTACATACAGAGAACCAGAGCTTGCGGGGTTATGTCTCCAGCACTTTGAGGCTTCTGCGCAGTCGGTGCAGCTTTAGCACTGCTTTTCGTCGCGTCCGCCGGCATCCCGCAGCAGGCTCAGCGCAGGCTGGCATGAGGCCTGCGGCCACTGCTACTGCTGCTCTCAACTCTGTGTGCTGTCTATGACATGACATGCGTGTCAGCTAAGTTTTAGCTTGTTGCATTTCAGCGTGCTGGACTTGTATAATACATGTCCATGTTGGCAGACCGGCCAAACAGCCGCCCTTGACCTACCCATCTAGCATGGGACTGGGCTTTTGGACGTGGAGGATGGCGACCACTGCAGGAAGTGTGTCGTTGGTGTTTCACCATTCCATCCACCCAAACTCCTTGCCCGTTTCCGAGGTTCCACCGAGCGGCCGGAAGCTCAGAGCGAATGCACATCTGGATGGTGGTTGCTCTGCACTGTGTCTAGAGTTCCGAAATTTAGAGGCAGACTCTTCTGTCAAGCTGCATTTTTAGTCGACCGGGCTGCACCCTGATGCGCACACATACTGTCAAGCATGCTTGCTGCAGGCTGCATGCTTGCATCTCCATTCATTCATCCATCCACTCATGGATGCCTCTATGCATCATCCATGCATCCCTGAATCGTCCGTCCGCACATACATACATTCTTACGTACGCACATACATTGCATTGCATTACATGTAGGTTACATGTACATTACATGTACAATCACATGTACATTACATCACAGTACACTGCAGTACATGTTACATAACGCATGCATACATGCGTACATATGTGCATATGTGCGTACATTATGAGTGTTCATATTAAGGGTTTGGTCAGAGTATACAGTATGCACAGGGGTTCCCCAGGAGCGTTGGCAAGTCTATTATTGGGGTGTCCTTTTCAGGACGTTAGCTGCAACACTTCTACTTCACATGCATGTCCTTTCGTTGGTATACTGAGCATGCAGCAACCACATGCTGTACAAAGAGCTCTCAGTTGCTGGTCTTTGTCGTGTTTCAGCACATGTTTTGAAGGCGAAGACACAGTCGAAATAGTGCCGAAGGCATTGAGCTTTGAGCATCAAAGTTATGCAAGTATAAACCTTGCTGTCCCTTGCTTTTTGTCCCGCCCCGCCCCACCCCGCTCTCTCCCTCGCTCTCTCTCTCTCTCTGTGTCCCTGTCTCTCTCTCTATCTCTCTCTCTCTCTCTCTCTCTCTCTCTCTCTTTCTTTCTTTCTTTCTTTCGCTCTCTCTCTTTCTTTCTCTCTCCCTCTCTCTCCGTTTACAGATCGTAAGAACAGCCGTGATCATGTTGTCCGTGGTCATTTTGGTGATCAGCCGACCGGCCCGGATTTTCGATCCCGCCCACTCTACCTTATTGATCTTTCGGGGGATCTGATAATGGAAGCTCCTGATGTGGGTCTTCAAGCTCTGGCTTATGGTGCCTACGACGATCTCTGTCGGCCGTGTGTAGACTGTGGTCTTTACACCGGTTGCTTCTGCGAACGTCTGCGCGCTCGGGGTTTATGCCTTGCGGCCGATCGCGCGCCGTCTGAAAACTGGGCTTAGGGTCAGTCGACTCCCTGTGCACCGCCTGCGATCCTCACATGTAGCTGTGCCACTTCTGTCGAGGAGTGCCTTGGGTCGGCTGGAATCGTGATGCTGTGGCCGGCGGATCCTGCCGTGCCGAAAGCTCCTACGCGCATTCATATGGCATCATGTGGCTAAAAGCTTTTGGGGGGTAGATCTGTCTACCAGTCTGATGGTGCCCCTCGGCCAAAGCCGAAAGCGAAACCAGCCGCTGATCCTCGGCCAGTTTCCACTTCGAAAACTCTACGAAAAGATCCCGCTCCCGCTCCTCAGAGTGATCCGCGGCTTAAGCCGAAGGCTTTCGCTGCCTTGTGGCACGATGCTGCTTTCGAAGAGCCGATCGAGGTTGCTGCGGACTCCACTCCGGATCCGATCGAAGACTTTTGGTTGCTCGCACAGCTCTTGTTTCTGCTCGCGGGGAATATCTCGTCTGACATTTTCGTTCGGATGAATGTGGAGCGATCGCCAGCTATCTGGTGCGCCCTCCGGTGCTCGTAGCATCCGCTCGGAATGATGAAGATCAGTGTTGATTTGTGGCCGACTCCCACGTTGCGCTGCGCAAAAAGTCTGTGTGCGAGCGTTGGCTGTTTTGCATCGAGCGGTGAAGATCGAATAAATTGATACATATAAATATACACACATGTATACACATATGCATATATATATAGAGCATATTATGTACTTCTTCTTCCGCGACCACTGTCGTAGGAGTGTCATGTTCCTCCCCTCGTCTACAATGCGTTCGTGATATACACATACATGGTTGGGGTCTTCAGAGCTCAGGGAGCGAAGGTTGACCCCTCCGCGTCGGAACTGGTCGGCCTGTCCTCTGCGGAGTTCGTCTCTCTCCCTCAAAGGGAGGCCGGTTGAGGGTTGAGGGTCTGGGGTTTAGGGTTGATGGGATTTAGGATGCAGGGTATGGGATGGTCAGGGTCTAGAGGATTTGGGGTGTATGATGTACAGAAGTGTGGGCCCTGAGTTCAGGCTTTGATGAAGAGGTGGTTCAAACCGTCAGGGCAGATGTGATGTCGTTGCAAAAGATACGCTTCCAACGTCATGTCTTATCTTGAAGGTTGTTGCGCAATTTGTGTGCAGAGTTTAAACTTCCATATTGAAAGGTGTAAAATGGTATGATATTTCATGGTAATCTTTTATATTTTATCATATTACATTATTTCATGTTACATCATGTTAAGCCAATTTATATTATAGTATATGTTGTTATACAATATTCTAGTATACTATGTCATGTTATTTTATGCGGCATTTTGAATGTCATGTCATGTTTTGTCATGTTATGTTATTTCATGTGATGTTATGTTACATCTCGTTAGACTATTTTATATCGTGTTATGGTATGCTAGTATATATTATATTACATCATATCATGTTATGTCATACTATGATAAATCCTTTTTATGTCTTACTATCTCAGATGATAAGATTCTAGTATGTTGTATTTATTTATATCGTATCTTGTTTTTCCAATCAGGTTTTCTTATACTATGTTATGCTGTATTTTTGTTATTGCATATCATGTTGTTCATGTTTTGTTATATTGTCTCATGTTACGTTATCCTGTGCTGCATCTCATGTTACATTATGATATGTTTTACTATACCATAGTTTTTATATTGCATTTTCCTTTATTTTCTTCTGATATATTGTACTGTATGGTATGTAACACTATGTTGCATTATCTTCTGCTATATTCGAATACATTATACCATATTATACTATCTTAATTATACTATATTATACTATATATATTTTTATGTTGAGTTGTATATATATATATACATACACATATATATATATAACACTACTACTGCAGGACGAAAATTCGCCCGAGAACATGAAGTTAAGACACAGCACCACATGCCCACCCCTTTCCCCCGTAGACACCTAGCACAACCTCGCGCAGCTCCCCGCCGGAAATTATATAGTAGTATATTTTTATACCGGAATTTCTCTCCGTTTCTCCGCGGCACATGTTCATGTTCTTCTCAGGATAAGCTGCATGTCGAAACTTTCGGCCCGAGGGTGCATATCATATTATTCTATACTATGCCATATTTCATTATATTTCATTATGCAGTATACTATGTTACATTGTACTCTATCGTACTATATTCTATCATACCATGTTATCGTATGGCATATTATGCAATATGTTTTTATATCTTATTGCATTATTTTGTGTTTCACTATATCACATTCTAGTAGAATATGACGCACTGCCTTATGTCATCTTGCATGAAATTATGCGTTAGTCTACGTTAGTATGTTATATCATATTATACTGTATTACAATATATTGTATGGTATCATATTATGTCACATTATACTCGAATACACTATCGTATTTTTTGTTTTATCGAATCATGTTATATTACATTATTTTTTACTATATTATGTCATTACATAATTGTATATGTTCTTATGTTATATCGTATGACATTTACTATACTACACTAGGCCAATCTTGCGTTCTACTATATTCCGTCTGCCTCCTCGTCTCGGCGAGGAGAAGGCTGCTCCGGAGCGTGACCTGGGCTTCAACGAGCTGCACCTTCCCACGGTGCAAGAGGCAGGTCTGTGGACAGCTAGTAATATGATAGACTATAATATAGCATAATTGAATAGAATAGAATATAACATAATATAATATAATATAATATAATTGGCAACCTTGAGATTGTTTGGAGATATTTGGAGCAGACTATATACCCTGTAAGCCGGATGTTTACAGCACTTCATGGCATTTCAGATTGATCCTGGTGCCCAAGCCTAAACCTCCAGATCCCAACCGAAACCCTGAAAACTGCAAAGGCCCTACAGCCCAACAGGAGCTCGCGAAGAAGTTTCATCCTGCCGTATGCGTGGGCCAAGCCCTGCAAGCTGCCATCACCCTCACTGGTCTCAGCATCAAGGCTGATGCCCTGCGCCAAGCTAGTTCAGGATTTAGGGGCTTAGGGCTGTAGGGATTTAGGATTTAACCTTCCATCGAGAGTACGTTGCCTGCCGGTTGATGCCGTTCAACTGGTGGAATCCCTTTGCATCAGGTGGGTGCTGCGATGCGAGAATGCAATGCTTGGTTTTACAGGCGCTGCCGGGTTTGCTGTAGCCGGCTGAGCAAACTGCGAGAGCCATCGTCGTAGAAGCCTTTGCTGAATCGGTTTTCCTGGGCAGTCCGCGGTACGCCTACCGGGTGAACCCGATCACCGGCAAGAGCGAACAGGTCGTCCAAGGCCCGCACAAGCCTCCCCTATTGTTCCAAGTGTTATCGGCACCATGCTTGAAAGGCAAGCCGGTGATTACGAACGCCCGTCGCCTGAAGGATAGGGACCTGCTTGCGCGTTTGGCGCGATGGTTCTGTAACCCCAAGTTTGAACATGTTTGAACAAACCTGTGTTGTGTCTGCGAGGACAGAAGGCATCCACTACTACGGATCGAGGCCCAGCAATGAGAAAGACAAGTTGGTATGGCAGATTGCTGTGACGCTGTTCCGATGAGACCTTGGGACGTACTGTACAGGGAAGAACCTGCTCCTTGGAGGAGTCTCTCAGGAAGCCGCTGGCAAAGCTGCCTACGATGCCAGGCGAGATCCCTGACGGTGTAGGATGTACCCTGCTGGCCGGGATCTTCCTGACCAATCCGAAGGTCTTGAGCGCATGCGATCCAACCTCTGGAGCACATCGTTGTCGAAGGCAGGACCAAAGGTGTGCCGAGAGTCTTGGAGCTCGAGACAGCGAGCTTGGCTAACTGAGGCATGGGATGCCCATGGAGACGAGCTCGACGAGTTCAAGCGCTTGGGTGAAACTGCCTACAACGTCACGGAGTGGGACCTCTCGTTGGCCAACATGAGCTTCAGCTTGGGCAGCTTGGCCACATTCGCTCGACATCTCGTAGAAGCCGCCGGAACCTTTAATTCTCTTGTAATCATCCCAGGTGGTGAGTGGACCCTCGAAGGCTGGCATTACCTCTTAGCCCACGGGGGCGTGATCTGGGTGGCGTGGCGATTCCAAGCATGTTCTGGAGTGCACGACCAGTTTTCTGCTGATCAGATTGACTTATGACGGAGCTGCCAAGGACACCCGCGAACGCCTTGGAAATTCGACCAAATCTGGAGTCGCGGTCTCTTGGATCGAACGCGGCAGCCTGCGGTGCAAGCTTGTCTTGCTGCAACTGCTGGACTCAGCGCGGAATCGTAAGACGTCGCAAGCATACGACATACAATTTCGCGGACAGAGCGCTGAATTGGAGCAACCCCCAGGTACAGTCGCAGCGTTCAGGTCATGGTAGGTTAGCTGGTCACCTGCATAGAAGGGGGCCAGGAAGCAGCCTCGTGTAGCGTCCTTTTTACATATTTTACCAAGTCCTTTCGGCAGCTTCAGCCGGCGTCACTTGTTCCACTTTGGACTTGAGGTCATCAGATAACGCAGTATACTGACTTGTATAGTATGATACAACACGAAACCAAAACACAGGTGAGTATGAGCAACAGTAAAAAAATGGTACAGTATATCCTAAACCCTAAACCCTAACCCTAAACCCTAAACCCTAAGCCCTAAACCCAAACCCTAAACCCTAAACCCTAAACCCAAGAACCTGAGGTCATCCTCTCTAACAACGGGTCCTTGGCCTTGATGATCCTTCCACGAGGAGGAAGCCTGGTTCGCATGAGATGGTGTGTAGGGTCCACGGCGTTTGAGGATTTAGGGTTTGGGGTTTTAGGGTTTTAGGGTTTGGGGTTTTTAGGGTTCCAGATTTAGGGCTTAGGTTGTGGAGTTTAGAGTTTAGGGTCTGCCGGTCTATTGGCTCGAGTGTGCTTAGGTGCTCCTGCTATCGCCAAATCGGCGTTGTTCGTTTGAACCGGTGTCCCAGACCCTGTCCATGTACTAGTCGTTGTCGTGGGTTTTTTAATCATCTACCCTGTTCCATCTTATTGCCTTGTTTCTCTGCACATGTCCAAAGTCTCCAAGTGTCGCAACATGGGCACGCCAGGTGCGCCGGTTCTGCGCTCCTGTTCGAAGTTTGTGTCTGGGCGATTGGTTGATGAGACGAATAGTTGCGAGATCACTACGCCACAGCGTGGTAAAGCTCATGTCTGTGTCGACATCGTCGACCTGGTGATTTGTGTATCTAAACCCTCGCTGCATGTGCGAAGTCTTGCTCTTGCAGAGATTTCAAAATACCCCGCTGGAGAGCGATCCCATCAAGATGTATGCGCAGACTCTACGCTGCTGGGGTCACAAAGTTTACAGGCCACAGATAAACTTTCGATTTCCCACATATCGGCGAGAGATTTTGATAAGTTCCGATGCGAGGTGCCGCTGAGGCAGTGGGTGCATGTTGCGTGCCAGCGTCGGGCGTCCTCGCTCGACTTTTTCTTGAAACTTGGCTTCGTTGCAGCAGTCAGTTCATGGTTTCTGCATGTTTGCAACAGCCTGCCGTGCGCTCCACAGGAATGGCACCAAAGTCTGCAACATGCCCGCTCCTGCCGAGTTGGAAAGTTTAGAGCCACAGACCACGGTGAAGATTGGTCGCCGCTCGTCCTGATTCTTGGAAATACAACATTGGCTTAATCGTACGTTCCCATGTCATGGCAATTAGTCGCGATGGCCGCGGTAGTGGTGGCTGCAGGTCGTAGCGAGGATTTATGAAGCAATTGCTGCAGACGGAGCTGCATGTTGCATTTACTCGTAGCATGTAGAGGGTGGTGTAGTGGTGTACTGTTCGAATGCTACAAAGGGAAAGTTACATGTGATGCTCATGGTGGCAGGATGCTAGAAGGTGGCGGGGGTAAGTAGCTGAAATGCACTGATAGCTCATCAGTTTCCCCGGTCCATTCAGAGGACACTCCTACCAGCGGAGCCATGCACAAGATTCAGTGCCATTGGCAAACGTTAGTTTGACACACTTTCGATCTGTGCAATTCGTTTGCAGGTGCAGCAACAAACGAAGAAGACTCCAGTCTCGCTTCCCTGGTATCCAACATGCGACTCACCGGCGCGGCGCTTTACGAAAGGAAGCTTGGCTTCATGGTTTCGCGAAGCAAGCTGTGGAGCTTTTCCGGTGTGGGTCTGGAGGGCTGTGTTTTGTGGGACTCGGGAACGGCTGTGCTAGGACGACATTCAGATGTCAGGAAAATTCGGGACACCGAGCACTCCTCCAGTGCTATTTCGGAGACCAAAGTTGCCACACGGACATGTCCGGAGCAGACCCAGACAACTCCGACCGCGAAGTTGGTGCTCGGGGACTGCAGGGCTTGAGGCTCAAAGCTGAAGGATGCCCCTAAGAGAGCTTGTCGTCGAGGGTACACCTCACAAGCTCCTATCCAGAGCATGTCATTCCTCGGCCCCAGGCCGGCAAGCATTCCAGAGCGCCATTTGCAGCTGCACCCAAAGACGCACTTCCTGCTGCACGGAGGCGTGGTGTTTGGTGGAAGCCAAGCATAATGAAGATCACTTCAGGGTGACCGCTGATGACATGCTTTTCCGAAGTGACTTACTATCAGCATAGTCTCACGTGAGACGAAATTCTAGGGCGGGGTCCTGTGCCTACCGCTGTGATCAACCCAACGCATACTGCCACACAGAGTCAACAACGGCAGTTGTTTGGTGATCAGAATAAAAGGAACATGTTGATGGCCAATAGTACTACTTGCTACCTTCATTATCAGTATTCTTGTCAACAGCATCGGGTTTGGATATCTATCTACCTGTCTAACATATCTTTCTATGTATGTATGTATGTATGCATGCATGCATGCATGCATGCATGCATGCATGCATGCATGCATGCATGCGTGGATGAATGGATGGACGGATGGATGGATGTGTATGCATGCATGCATGCATGCATGCCTTTATTCAGGTATATCTGCATGCATGTATGTACATATGTTTGTATGCAAAGATGGACGGATGGATGCATGGAAGGATAGATGGACACGAGATTCCAGAAGGTAAGACAATGGCTGGACCAGGACCCGACCTTGTACGGGCTTTCTAAGAACCCCCGGATCGAATTTGGAGTCCCTGCAAAACACCTCCCAAGATCACCCAGAAGCTCCCTTGTTCCTCAATCGCCTACCATCAATTGCAACCGCAATCTCCCTCAACCCCTAAACCCTGAACCCCAATCCTATCATCTACGGAGGGTTTCTGAATCAAGGAATTTTATAAACCCACCCCTCCACCCCGAAACCAGAGGATCAGCAAGAACAACACCATCAGGCCCCCTACACTTACGTACTATAAGTATAATACAACACAAGTATAGCATAATACAACAGACTATCGTACAGTAATACCATTATCAGATCATATTAAACCTTAAGCCAGCCCTAAACCCTAAACCCTCAGATCATAATAAGCCCTAGGCCCTAAGGCCCTAAACCCTAAGGCCCTAAGCCCTAAACCCTAAGCCCTAAACCCTAAGCCCTAAACCCTAAGCCCCAAACCCCAATTAAAGGGACTTCGGAGTCTCTCCTGGCAGTCCGAGGCTACCTTGACCAGGTGAGCTCCAGACCTCTCCTCATCTCAGGAGCAAGTTTGCGACTTTGGGCTCTCTTTTTTGGACTTTAGGGTGTAGGGGTTGAGGGTTCAGGGTTGAAGGTTGAAGGGGTTTAGGGTTTATGGGGTTTAGGGGTTTAGGGTTTAGGGTTTAAAGGGTTTTAAAGGGTCTAGAGTTTAGGGTTGAGGGGTTTAGGGTTTAAGGGGTTTCGGGTTTAGGGTTTAAAGGGTTTTGTGTCGCGGGGTTTAGGGTTTAGGGCATTAGGTTTTAGGGTTGAGGAATCCAGGAAGAGAGTTCAAGTTGCCAGAAGAGGAATTCAGTATCATTTACTCAAGATCCCGATTATGGTAACTCGAACGAACCCAGTTTAGGGTCATAGAGGACAACTTTGGCTTTGGGTTTGAGCGTTTAGGCTTTAGGGGTTCGGGTGTTGGGGTTCTGGCTTTTGGTTTCAGGCTTACGCTTCCGGATTCAGTGTCTTCAAGGGCCTCGCCGCGGAATCAGCAAGCAGTGTAGGCTTCCGTATTGCAGGACATGGCTTGATGGAGGGCATCGTGAACCACGGACACCCCACCGGAAAGCTCCTCAATTGAAATTGAGGGACACTGGCATGCAGACAAGTTCCGCAAGTTGGAAGCACCTTTGGAAGGCTGCTGTCGAAGGTTTCTTATTAACACATGTTGTTGTTTTTTTCATGTCTACTACCACCTACATTATTTTTTTACTGCAATCATTACTATTACTATTACTATTACTACTATTTATGTTATTACCACACTATTATGACCACTACCATCATATGCCAAGGCTCAAGCATCCAGCTATGCGAGAGCTGCAGCTCAATCTCTTTCCTGACCAGGACTCTCCTTTCCCCGTCCGCAGCTTTCCCGTTGAGGGTTCCGATAATTGGTTCCTTTAAGGGCTCCTTTAAGGGTTCCTTTCAGGGCTCCTTGAAGGGTTCCTTTAAGGGCTCCTTTAAGGGTTCCTTTGAGGGCTCCTTTAATAGGGTTCCTTTACGGGCTCCTTGAAGGGTTCCTACAAGGGCTGCTGAACCATGTCGCCCAGACCTGGGAAGCGTACGGTCTCTTTCTTACCGCTGGAAATAGAGACTGGAACTTGTATCATAATGGTATATGTATATGTATCTGTATGTATGTATATATATAGATAGATAGATAGATAGATAGATAGATAGATAGAGTGCTAGTTACAGATGATCTATGGTTGATCATGTTTGGTCCTGGTTCATATCCTATTTCAAGGGTTGCCCTAAGCTCCGGAAGCCCGAGAGTCAGGACCGCGCCCTGCCGGGTGGACTACCGGGCAAGTGGGGCCCACAAGCCGGCAGGAGGGCAGGATTCTGCGCCCGAACGATCCTGACGATCATCAAGGATGGGGGCGGAGTGTAGAGCAACCCTTGACCCCAAACATCCCTAAATCTACATGACATGTTTTTGGTATATGCCATAATTCTGATTCTTCTTCCCCCTTCTACCAGTCCATGTCTCGTGGACACGTTGTGGCTGTGGACTCGTCGCCAGGATGCTGGCACCATTGCAGCATCCATTGAAGCCGACCTCAAGGTTTGTCAGGCCTTTGCGGGTTAGGAGATGCAGTTTAAAAACAGACATAATCATAGTGTAACAAAAACTCAATAACAATAGTACACAGAAATAGCAACAGTAATACTAATAGTAATAGTCACAAATTTTGTGTCGCCTGGCGGCTTCGAGCTTAGAAGCTGCTAGCGGCCAGCGTGCCTGTTCCGGACTTTTCTGATTCCAGGACCAGAAGCTTGTCGGCATGGAGTGTGCAGTGGATGCCACACGCGTGGTCCGGTCGGCTGGCAATGCGGCAAAGTACATGGCGGAGCTCGGCTTTATGCGTGGGGCGGGGCCGGAACTATGATTATCATATCTGTGCACGTAGGCTGATAGAAACGATGCATGCGCTACTCTCAGACTTCCTTGTTGGCCTGGACTTTGTGCTCTCGCCGTCTTTGCACTTATGTTCATGAAGGGATGAGGGGTGTTCGACGCTCGAGCAGAGTGGCCCTCCAGGAGCTCCCGGTTCGCGGCTGCAATCAACGATGGCCCCCAAGCTGTACCGATCTTTCAAAAAATGGCGAAACTGCTGAGTTTTCCGGCCTTTGGGCCTGCTCCGGACTCGCTTGGTGTGCTCGAGGGTTGCCGACGTTCCGATGTCGAATCCAATGGCCAATGCTCGCAAATCGACAGCCGGTATCTTCAACTGAGGTTCCGCGGCTACTTCCGCTGCGCAGGTCGCATGGAGGTCACTCCCTGCGGAGAGTTGAAGATTTCTATCGGGGATCCTGTCAGTGGCACTTGCATTGTTGCTTTTTGATTCACAAGCTCCCTGCGAAAGGGTGTGGCATGGGAGCTGGACGTTCTTGGAACGGAGCTGGGCGGCACGTTCGCACCGGAGTCCTTTTTCAGTTTCAATTTTCGCGACTGTCAGGATCAGAATAGAATTGCTTTTGAGGAAGGAGGTGTTGCTAGGTGTTCTATGGCTCGTGCTTGGGTGTGTAGGACGTCAGATGGCGAGTGGTCGTGATGCTTGAGCTGTGAGTTGTGCAGCCGATACTCCGTTTGCTGCGCCCGTTGCATTCTCTGCCCAGTCAATGCTTGCTGGCCGACATCTCTTCACTCCTTTCCCGCACTGCAGCACAGCTGCTCAACAGATGTTGAATGCCTGTTGCCAGAGCAAGCTCGGATCAGATGCCAATCCGCTTCGTTCGAGACGGAGACGGGCTTCTGGAATGATAGCTGCAAAGCGCGACTTTCTCGCTGTTTTGTCTTGCTGCGCAGTCGGTCGAAAGGTGCTACTGTGGAGTCGTGTCACAATCTGGACCTGGACTATCGCCACATCCAACGGATGAATGCCACAAAGAAGGGTATCAATTGGGGTACCATGGTTGCATTATGCCATCGGGGCCATGTTCCAGAGCAGCACGTGCAAGTCGAGGAAGGCCCCGACTTGCCTTTCATTCTCATGCATGGTGAGGTGTGGTTCAACACCCTTCACCAAAACCCAAAATCCTGAACCTGAACCCTGAATGATGCAAGATATGCTGTTATTCTCAGGGTATTTCTGAACAGAAGGGCGAGGCAAGCTCTGTGTCTCTCTGTCTGCATGCGGTTGGTGTTCTTCATGAACGAACACACACACACACACACCCCACCCACCCACCCACCCACACCCACCCACACCCACCCACACCCAGCCACACCCCCAGCCACACACCCAGCCACACACCCAGCCACACACCCAGCCACACACCCAGCCACAAACCCAGCCACACACCCAGCCACACACCCAGCCACACCCAGCCCCACACACACACACACACACATAG
>CAJNJA010009526.1:0-14745 GCA_905231915.1 Symbiodinium necroappetens | reverse complement strand
CTCCCCACGAAAGCCCGAATCCCTCGCCACGAAAGCCCCCCCCAGAAAGCCCAAATCCTCCCCACGAAAGCCCAAATTCCTCTCCGCCAAGGCCCGAAACCCTCCTGCAAAAGATTAACCACCAAAACCCGAAGCCCTCCCCGCGAAAGCTCGAAACCCTTGTCACGAAAGTCCGAAAGCCTCCCCGGCCCGAATCCCTGCCCACGTAGGCCCGAAACCCTTCCACGAAAGCCCGAATCCCCACGAAGCTTAAATCCTCCCCACGAAAGCCCGAAGCCCCACGAGAGCCCGAAAGCCTCTTCCCCACGAAAGCCCGAATCCTCCCCACGAAAGCTCGTTCATTCAAGCTTTAATTGAATGTAAATTGAGTTGAATGTCAACTGACGTTGCTTCTGACAGCAAGAACCACAAAATGCTGCGCTGGCGCACAAGGGCGCAGCCCCTAAAAGTTTAGGGTGTAGGGTTTAGGGTTTAGGGTGCAGGCTTTAGGGTGTAGGGTTTAGAGGTTTTGAAGTTTAGGGTTTCTGTCTGGAATTCACGCAGCCCACAAACCTGCTAAATCCAGCCTGCCTGAATCCCTCACTTCTCAGTTCGACACAGGAGCCTTAATATTGAGTAAGGCCCATCTACAGGCCAACATTCGGCTGAAGGCATGTCATTATCATATGCTGGAACACACAAAACCTTCTCTAACCCTAGTTCCCGAGCTTTTAAACCCTGAACCCTACTCTGAATGTTTACTAGTCCTCTTCGTGAGGCTTCCTTGACATAACCGTGGTCTCATGTGGCTAGCCGCTTCTTTGAGAATGCACAGGCCCTAAACCCTAAACCCTAAACCCCTAAACCCTAAACCCTAAAGCCCCTAACCCCTAAACCCTAAACCCTAAAGCCCTAAACCCTAAAGCCCCTAACCCCTAAAGCCCCTAACCCCTAAGCCCTAAACCCTAAAGCCCTAAACCCTAAAGGCGTGCCTGCTCTTAGCCTTTGCCTCGGGCTTCCGCCAGGAAGGCGAAGTTCTGCGGTGGGGGCCACGGAACGCAAAGGCGGGGGACTTGGGCTTCCGGGGTCTCGGGGTTTTGGGTTTTTAGCATGTAGGGGTTTAGGGCTTTTAGGGTTTAGGGGTTTAGGGGTTTAGGGTTTAGGGGGTTTAGGGTTTAGGGTTTAGGGGGTTAGGGGGTTTAGGGTTTTGGGTTTTGGGTTTAGGGTTTAGGGGGTTAGGGGGTTAGGGGGTTAGGGGGTTTAGGGTTTAGGGGTTTAGGGTTTAGGGGGTTTGGGGGGTTTACGGGGTTTACGGGGTTTACGGGGTTTACGGGGTTTACGGGGTTTACGGGGTTTACGGGGTTTACGGGGTTTACGGGGTTTAGGGGTTTAGGGGTGTAGGGGTTTAGGGGTTTAGGGTTTAGGGTTTAGGGTTTGGGTCTGGGCTGAAACGGGGCCTCAGGCCTTTAGTGTTCGGGCATTAGGGTTTGCCTCCGGCTTGCTCTGCTGCATGTATACACGAAACCGCAAGTTCGAGTGCGGAAAGAAATAAGATAGCGCGTGGCGGAAACCATCCAGCCTATGGCGTGTCTTGGTTAGGATTGAAGCAGCAGAATCTAGGCGCAGCAGCAGTCGCATAAATCTTCCCCGATGTTACCAACGCGGCAATCAGTCGGGTTAGTTTAGTTGTCTTTCAGTGGAAGTCTCCTTGGAGTGGCGAGATTGTTATTGCTATTGCTACGTATCGCACTGGGTGTCATCCTCACCGTCCTCAGGCGCAACAACACCATCACCGCCATAACCTCCGTAGGATCTTTATTTGGGCCGGGCTGAACCCTTTCGGACAGGCTGGGGCCCCGTGCGTCTCTGCTTCGCGATCTTTACCCTTCCACGGCCTTCTGCTGTCATGCGGTCAAGTTGTTGGGGCAACATGTGAGACCTTTGAAGGGAGGTCTGAACACTCCTAAACCCGAAATCCTAAACTAGCCTAAGCGCCTGAAACCCCCGCACAATCGGTCTTTGGTGCGTTCTCCTTTCCTTGGCTTCTCAGACAGCATGTAGTGTCTGGGGTTCCGGACTCCGTGCCCCTCTACCCTTTAGGCACCTAAACTTTGAGTGGACACTGGCTGCAAGGTCAGAACCTCGTCGCAGCCTGAACGTCCGAAACAAGTGCTTCTAATTCTTCGCCAAGATTGCATGCAAGGTGCTTAACTTTTCGAGAATGATCGCGAGGGAATATGCTCCGAAACCTTCTGGCTTCGCTCCTGGTGTATTCTGTAATTAATCTTTCCAGTGTCTCTAGATAAGCAACTACGGAGTCGCAGAGAAGGCTTCACATGTAGATCCTACAAGAATTTTTGTACGTTCTGAAGGCCAGCGGGCAAGGCCAAAAAGCCCGAGCCGACCGGACAAGTCCACGCTCGGCCCCTAGCGACAGTCGGCACAGCTTCTGTCCAGCAAGGGGCGCATTTCGAATGAACATGGCTTGCTTCGTGTAGTCGCTTTCCTTGTGTTCTTTAGCAAGATGCAGACTGCCAGAGCACATTCCAAAGAAACAATCCTAAACCCCAAAACCCCAAAACCCTATACCCTAAACCCCAAACCCTACACTCAAAACCCAAACCTTAAACCCTAAGCCTGAGCCCTAAACTAGGAGCCCGAAACCTCAAACCCTAACCCCGCATGATCTTTCTTTGGGGGAAGTTTTGAGAACACGCCGGGGAGACCAAGACGGGATGATGAAGTCTACCGTAGGGGCTTGAAGAATTGCCGATATTCATCCTTGGGTTTTAGGGTTGAGTGTTTGGGGGTTTAGGTTTTACGGTTTATGCTGTCTTATTATAGTCATACAGCGACTTGAAAATCACAGGTGAGGTACGAGCGCGCCAGTTTCGTTTGCCCGAACAGACTTCTTGTCCGATCACACGCCCCAAAGCCCTATTCAAATTACTAAGGCCTCTGTAGTAGGGCAAATGGCTTCAATTTTCACTGTTGCGGCTTGAAGCTCCACGTGTGCTGGGTCGCTGGATCGAACCTCCAGCCACGGACCGTGCATTCCTGAAGTTGGGTAGGTACGATGAACCGCACACCTCCACTCAGCAGCACTGGACCAAGCACTGGATCGTAAGCCTCTCTTTGATTCTTCACATTGGGACATGTCTGCACCCTAAACCCTAAACCCGAAACCCTAAGTAAAGAAGCCCCGATGTCAGCTGATGCTCCAGGTTCCCCGAAACTCTTGGCCAAGCCGCCCCCACCTCCGCCTGAGGCTGGCACGTGGCTGAGTTGAGGATTGATGGAATGATATAGGGACTTTGGCGGTTCAGGTGTTTTTTAGGAGCTGAGTTGAATCAGCGGCTTTAGGGTTTAGAGGTTTAGTGGTTTCGGTGTTTAGGGTTTTCGGGCCCGGGGCTGTTTTTGTTGTTCAGGGTCGAAGTCCGCCCTGCCCCGTGCAAGCCCCAAGCCCAAATAATAAGATCCTCTGCCCTTAAGCCTCGAAGGGCTACGAATGATTCTTCAACCCGAACCTTACGTCCTACACCCTGAAAAAAGAAGCCCTAAATCTTCTAAGGATTGGGGCTGCGTAACTCGGCAGGACGTCGTAAACGTTAGGAGTGAGACCCTCGCTGAGTCCGTGGCGGGTCCTTGGTTGCAAGGCTTCATGGCCTCGTGGGCTTTAGGGCTTAGGGTTTAGGGTGTGGGGGGGTGGGCCTCGACATGTAGGGGAACTTCTTGGGGTTTGACGTCTGTCTACCCCAAGCTTCGGTTTTTGCCGGGCTTGATTTCGGAAGGTTTAGGACTTACGGCGGAGCTGTAATACTGTAAACGACGGTTCGCCAATTGGCTGCAAGCATCAACAACCGCAGCTCCAGATGCGGCTCCTGCTATTTTTTCGTACTAGTATTTCGTACTGCTTGAAGGCTTCATTTATGCCAGTTATGCCAAGTGCTCTTCATCTGTCTACCGCATGTTGCTGCAGCGGCACACGGGCTTCTCATTCCAGTTGTTGTCTTCGTAGCTTCATGCATGCAGGCGACGGTGAAGGAAGAACTGGAGCAGGAAGCCATGGGAGGGTCCTTGTCGGGTTTAGGCTTGGGGTTCAGGGTTTAAGGTTTTGGTGGATTTAGGGTTTAAGGTTAGGGTTGGGGGCGTCGGGTGTCGTCTGGCAAACTTGCGGTTTCAGTCGGTAAGGCACGACCAGTGCACACTCATGTACTTTGACAACAGCAACGAAAGCAGTCATAGTTCGTAAGAGCGACCCGGGATAGGGCCCGGCCCACATGATAGTTTAGCATATCCCCCAAACCCTGTTCTAATCGCGGCTAGTGCAGCACCAACAACCTTGCCGGCAAGAGTCTTGTTCAATGCCAGGGCCAGATTAGGAGTTCCCTACATGTCAAGCCAGGCTCCTTATGGGATCATAGTGTTGAGGATGTTAGTTGTTGTGTTTTTTGGCTGGGTTGTAAACAAGGGGTCTCCTATCTTCTGAAACTCTCCAGTGGCAGCAATCCTGCGAAAGAAGATGCACATGATCGCAGTACTGCTAGTGCGAAAGTCGGTCATGAAACAATGCTCGTCTTAGCAACGGGAAGGCTTATGAGCATCCCACAACATTGTCAGCACTCGGAATAGTGACAAGAACATCATGCACAAGAATGTAGATGATAAAGAAGCTATGTGACCACAGGAATATCCGACAGCATCCAGGATACAAGCTGATGCGGCAGTAGCCCGCGCGAAAATAGTAAACCGAATGCAATCACCAGACATTTTGCTTAAGTGAGATGTGGATAATAGTGGTAAACATCCCAATGCCGACTACTTGTAGTACTTGTGCGGAGATCAAGCGTGACGTCCGTCATGTGACGGGTGACCATTAGCGGTCATTAGCGTTGGTAGGTCAGATTGTATCCGTCTCAGTAAATCCCGAAAGCCTACACTCCTTAGCCCTAAGCTCCTAGACCCTAAGCTTCTAAACCCCAAACTGCTAAACCCAAAACTCCTGAACGCTAAGCTCCTGCACCCCGGTGAGGAGCCCGAGATAGATCTGGGTCAGCCGAAGGCCCCTGACTTACTCGTTGGCGGAGCTTGGGTTTAGGGTTCGGAGCCGAAGGCTTCGGGTTTTCGATTTCAAGTTTCAGGTTCAGGGTCATAGGGTTTATAGGGTTTATAGGGTTTAGGGTTTATAAGGTTTAGGGCTTATAGGGTTTGGGATCTAGGGTTTAGGCTGCAGGGTTTAGGTAGAGTCGGGTGTGGGATTTAGGGTCAAGGGGAGAGCTATGCCGTCTTGTAAGATCTGCGGCGATTTCCCCGCACACACAAGTGGTCCTAAGGCCCTAATTTCTCACTCCCCACCCCCCTTGTGTTGTAGAAATGGCCCTGGCTGCCAGCCGCATGAGATCCAGACGAGATCTAAACCCTAAACATCCCTGAACTCTAAACTAAATCGCCAACTACGCACTCCACAACCGGAGCAGTGAGGTATAGGTGGCTTCAGCGCATCTTTATCATCATCAACATCAAAACCCCGCCCTCGCGCTGAGAATCAGCAACATCATCTAGAGAATTGTGGACATAAAAACAGAAAACTTAAAACCCCGGTTACACTAGCCAGGAGTAGGCGAAAGAGGTTGCAACGGGCACTTTCAGAGCCTCAGTCAGAGCCTTCAAGTTGCCTTTAAGCCCTTCAACCTCTCTACTCTTGGAGCTTTGACCCTAAACCCCTTTAACCCCTAAGCCCTAAGCCCTTAAGTCCTAGGCTTCGGGTTCGGGCTTTTTGGGGGAGGCTCCATCTCCCCCTGTACCGCCGCCCCGGGCACAGATGCAGCAGGCGCCGGTAGGGCAGGGCATCGTCATGGTGAGTATCCTCATTGCTGTCAACATTGGTCATGTTGGCCAACATCATCATTGCCATGCAGATGCCGTCATTCTCAAAGTCTGAGTGTTCATGTATGCCATCAAGCCCTTGGTCAGCAGCTTACTTCATGTTCAGCTCCATTCCAAATTCGCATTCGTGTCTCGGCATCGCGGATGCCGTCTTCATCATCACGGATATCGAAATTTCTGCCGATTACTTCTACGGTCATGGCGGAACATGGTCTACGTCAGTTATACAATGACTCTGACACTCATTGCCAATGACTCTGTAGTCCCTGTCTGCTGGTCGACATGTTGAGTACTGGATAATATGCCTGCACTCGTTAGTGCTTATGAAGATTCTGCTGAACATGCTTGTCGCTTTTAGTGTCATTTTCCCTTGCACTGTAGTGAGACTCTCTGACTGACCACTTTTCTCTGCTTCGAGCTGTGCAGCTCAGAAATCCTTTCGACATGCCGTGTCGACCATCATGGCACCGTGCCGGCACGCTCGCAGCATCCGAGAACCCTTGAAACTTTAAACCCTAAGCCCTAAACAACCGGTCAGGGATGGGAGTTGGCCACCCGACCGCCAGCGGCTTCTTTCATCCCCCAGGTCCCTTGGCTCTGGATGGTTGGAGATGGTTCAGAAAAACGGATCAGAAAAACGGATGTTTTCAAAACGGGGGCTTCCTCTACTAGTGGTAGTCGAATAAAGTGTACTGAATTCGAGATGACAACCTGACTTTTGAGCTGCTGGCCGCAGGCGCAGCAGTGACAGTCGTATAGGGGGACTTGGTCATTAGATTCGGGTGTTGGGATATATTATGCTGTAGTTCCTAAGAAGGAAAGCAACTATTCTAGTATTGGTAGTTCCTAGGCCCCTGTAGAATGGGATCACTCGCTGGTTGCATCTGTCTCGTGCTTCCACGGCGACCCAGGGTTTGATGTCATGCAGGACCACTGCAGCAGTCACAACCACTGTCTTGAAATTAGAAGCTCGTTTCTTGAAGTCCTTCTTTATTTAGGGTCTGTGCAGGAGAAAGCCTTTTTTATCTGCAGAGGAAGCAATCATGACTCCGCCGTTTCAAAGGGCTTAGCAGTACGTACTGTGACTGTGTGACCTCTACAAGTGCCATTCTGCTGAGAGCTAGTGACGTCTAGTGTCCTTCTACTCAACATGGACAGAGTAAGAAACTAGCGCAAATGCCACTGCTACTGACAGGAAGCATTGCAAGAGAAGTACTCGGGAACTTTCCGGTTTTCTCTAAATGGAAGTGTTGGTGCTAGTTATTCGTTTTCAGGTACTCACTGTTTGAAAAATCTCATCCCGAGTCTTGGGTTCCACCGCTCCGTTGAAGAAAGCTTTGAAGCGAAAGCTACTGTAGTAGCGTTTGCTCAAGAATTCCCGGAAGAGGTTTTCTTTCCGGCTTAGGGTCGACACCTTAGGGCTCTGTCAAGCCTCAAGTTGCGGGTTTAGGGTTTGCTCTTAGGGTGCGGTTCAGAGCTGCAAAACTTCATTCTTTACAGGCTTCTACTTCAGGGTCTGTTGAGCTCAAAGCTACTTGGGGCTCCAGGGTACCCATATCACTCGCCTCGGGGTTTGAGCTTTTGCAATCTTCCGCCTTGGCCCAGGCTTGCAACATCCTGTGTACAGACTTCTAGAGACCCGCAAGAGATAGCCATGCAAAGCCCCTTGCTCGCGGCCTTCTGCCGAGGAGAAAGACATGGGCCAGCCAAAGGCAGGAACCCCAATCTAAACCCTTGGCTTGATATCAGGTGGTTTTATCGGCTTTTGTAGGTCTGCACGGGTAGGCAAGGCCAGTCCGATAATGCTGCTAGAGACCAATGCTACGGACTTTTTTGCGAAGGAGCCCCTTCAGACGTTAAGAGGCAGCGAGAACAGCAGAACGAGATCTCGTTGCTGTAGTACTTAGCCGTGTCGTCGTTGTAGGTCAAAGTTGCGCAACCCCGTGACATAAAGCCCTGCAGGAACATCAAAGTAGCAGTGGCAGCGGCAGCAAGTAGTAGTAGCAGCAGTAGCAGCAGCAGCAGCAGCAGTAGCAGTAGCTGTCGTCGTCGTCGTACTAGTCGTGCAGTGACTGTACGTGGGTCGTGGCTTCGCTCGTCGGAGGTTCCTGCTCCGCCACCACCTGCGCCTCCACCACAGGCACGGCAAGAGCCCGGCCAGATTATGAGAACGGTTTAGGATTGAGGGTTCAGGGCGAGATGACGAGGACAAGAAACAGCAACAAACTACAGCAGAGATGCATTTTCCCGTTGCGTTGCTCGTGTTTCTGTCTGAGAAGTGTTGCTAGCGTGAACAACCTGCTCCATGACGGTGTTCCCGCATGATGAGGTGGATGATCCAGGGTCATGAAGGATCACGGACCTAATGAGCTGATTCCGCACCCTGGGGGCCTTCAGAATTGGAGTAAGTCTTCAAGGGGTATATTATACTATGCATATCTGCTCAAGCCTTCAGCCAAGGATAAACCGTAAACCCTTCCCCACGAGGCCCCGACGGCGTCTCTGAGCCGAATCCGGGCTGTGGCGGAGGCATTGCCCATGCCAGCTGGAGAAGAGGTGCCGGAGGGAAGCCCTGAACCAGGGGCTTGCTGTTGCGGATTTGGGGAGGGCTTGCGGTGTTTCCAGTGGTGACCGACTTCAGATGATTCCCTTCGGTTGCTGGTCTTTTTTCCTGGTTTCTTTGCTTTGCGACCGTCTTTTGGGAGCGGGGCGCTGAGGATGCAGCGGGAGCTTCGCGTTTCAAGTAGGTCTGGCGTCATTGCAGAAGAGAGCCCACTGGCAAGATGCTGTTCAGCCCGATCAGCATCACCATTGCAATCGCCATTGCCATCGCCAGTTTGCTTCATCGCCAGCCTCATCACCATCAGAATCACGATCATCACCAGCACAATCACCGAGACCGTAAGCAACCATCAGAAGCACCGATGCCTTCCAAATCCACGCTCTCAGCCCAAAGCCCCAAGCCCCGATGCCTCACAAGTACTTCCCAAGCTGAAAAAAGCTTTTCTGTCCCGGGGCTCTGTAGAGTCTTTCGAGGAGGATCAAGGCATGCGAGGTTTCAGGTACCCAAGTGTTAGACATCATGGCTTGAGCTGTTGGGAGTGCTTTTTCGCAGGTGCTCCTACTTGATGTCGTACCATCCAGTGCGCTGTTGGTTGAGGCTCGCCTGTGTTGCCGCTTCGCAGCTGAAGCTAAGCTCCAGAGCATTCTCCAAGAGCTAGGACTGCAATTACGACGATCATGGCTTTCTTACGGCTTGTTCCGTAGCTACGAGCTTTCTGTGTTCCGTACAATTTGCAGCACCGCCACCTCTGGACTATGGAAGGTGATTTCAGTGCCACTGGCACTTGTTTCAACTCCTGTGCAGTTCAGGGTCTAGGAATGGGAATGCAGAATTATCCGGTTCCTGGTCTCCGGGCCTTATTATGTCATCTTACAGTCTATGTCATTCTATGTTCGTTTATACTAGACTAGATTAGGTTAGACTACATTAGACTAGATTAGATTAGAATAGAATATGTCATATTAATGAATATGTTACGGTACTTTATATTGCTTTATAATTTGTTATGTTATATCATACCATATCATATCATATTATGTCATACCATGTTATTACATCATATTTTGCTATACTGTGTCTTATGTACTAGATTATATTGTTTTATATCACATTATACTATATCGTATTTTCTTGTATCATGTTTTGTTATATCTTTCTATATTTTTATGACAGCTTTCATATTACATTATCTTATACCATTTTATATTTTATCTTACAGTAATAAAACATATTTATCATATCATATTCTATGTTACATACATTTTCCATATCATACTATATTATATTACACTATTTTCTTTCGGGCTGTATGATATGATAGTCTATTATGTAATATCATATTATAGACAATCATGCCGTGTTTTCCTGCTGAGCCCTGCTCCAGTCGCTGCGTGAGTCCATTCTGGCGAGGCAGGCTGTGCAAGCGCTTGGCTTTGGTTGTGGTTTAGGGTTTGCTATCGAAGCCATGAAGAATGAGTTGTAATTCGTAATGCTGTGTTCTGAGTACACTGTAAGTATCGTATACCGTATACCATACCCACAAGCCCCCAACGCCTCAGTCTAGGTCTAGGTTTTCACTCCCCAATAGTAGGCTTCTTCGTGTGTTCTGTTTGCTGCATCTGCTAAACTCGTAAGCCCTGAGGGCTGGAGCCCCATCTCCGAGGCCCCCCAACTTCCGACATTCCCAACCCTCAAGCCCTACACCCGAGAGCCTGAAGCCCGTAAGAGCCCGATGCCGACATCCTGCACCCAAAACCCTACTCCCCGAAGCCCCCCTGATGCCCTAAACCCGCACTTTGAGCAAACGTCCTTTTCGACCCCAACTCACAAAGCACAAGCACGAGTACACCGGGGAAGTGCACAAGGAACGCAAAGAGCAGTCAAGTTTCAAGGGGTTAAGTTTTGGGCTTAGGTTTAGGATGGTGCATCGGCAACAAGTTCAGTGCACAGCTAGAGGGCTTAAGCCCTGAGCCCTAAACCCCCTTGCGGTTCTTCTTGCCAGGATCGTGGTGCGAGTTTGCATAAGAGGTGTTACTCCGCTTCTACGGGAAAGCGTGCTGGCCCCCATCTTGCTTGAAACCCGCACCGTTGCAGAATGAACAACACCAAAATCCTCGACTCGAGCCCTGAAATACCCAAATCCGCACAGCCGCAAAATTTTGGCACTGAAGTCCTGAGGCCCTAAGCCCTGAGACCCAAGGCACTGAGCCCGCAAGCCTGAACGGAGCGATTGCAGGCCAGGCATTCGCCAGCTGAACTTCGCACAGCCAGCAGGCATCCCTTCAGCACTATTCAGTGGGTCTAGAGCAGACCGAGCTTCTTGAAGCAAAGGGGTCGTTTTCCAGGGCCTTTCCCATCAGGACCGCAGTATCTGAACCTCCCAGATAGATATCACCATCGAAGGGAGAGTGGAAATGATGGCTAGACTTACCAGACATCTCACTCCACATGTAACCCTGAAGCCTAAACCCTGAGGCACATCGGGGTAAGTGGGTTCCAGGCTATTCCATGGCTCCCTGGCGTGCGGAAGTAGTCGGCAGCCCGGGCGCTTTGGAAGAGGCGCGGAAAACTCTAAACCCTCAACCCCTAAAACCTAAACCCTAAACGATATTCAGTATGCGAAGATGTTAGCACACGATCTTTGTTCTTGTGGTGCACCTGCGTTTCAAGAAGAATGAGACGTGCTGTGGTGACATGATATACTATCGGGGCAAAAACATGGGAGAATAGAAGCAGTCAGTTAAGTCGGTAAGACTTTTCCAGGTACCACAGCAGGCAGCAAGTAATCATGTCATTGGCGTCAGAGCAGCTTGAAGTGGTCAGAGTACGTCATTCGGAAGCAGCAGTGCCTACACTTAAACAATCATGCTGATGGCGGTGCCGATTCTGAGATTGGAGATGATGACGAAGACGGCGGCAACGATGACAGTGATGATGATGATGATGATGATGTTGTTTTTTTGTTGTTGTTGATGATGGTGATGATGATAACGATGGTGACGATGATTATGATGGCTGTCATCGCTGCCATAGTTAGATCTAGCAATACCTTCGGCCCTGACATCGGAAGTATGTTTCAGCAAGTTTTGCATGTTCTGGCCCGCAATCCGCCAATCCTACAAGGCGGTGTGCTAACGGGCATTTGATCCTGGGTTTCGAGGTAACAGCAATGTCGACAGGCACACGCGTCATCATTGTTCATGATCATCATGCAACGGCCAAACCCCAAGCTGCGAACCCTACTCATGCTTGTTTTGTCTATGCAGTGTTGCTGAGAGAGCCTTGTTCCAAAAGACTCGTCACAAACCCTACACCCTGAATCAGTCTAAACCCTTAAACCCTTAGCTCCACACTAGAGGTCCAAGCCCTTGAACAGATGCCAAAGCTGCAACTCCTTTTCCCGGATGAAACTTCTGACTCTAAACCTTCAACACTTAACCGTAAACTCCTCAACCCTAAAGGCCCCAAAGGCCCCAAAGGCCCTAAAGGCCCTAAAGGCCCTAAAGGTCCTAAACCCTAAACCCTAAACCCCTAAACTCTGAACCCAATTCCCCAAAGCAGAAGAAGGCTGGGATTTCTGGGTAGCTCTGGGCCGGCTCGACTCCGTGAATCCCAAACCCTGCAGTCTCGACTCTGAATCGAAGGGTTTATTGCTCAGGATTTAGTGTTTTGAGTTTAGGGTTTAGGGTTTAGGATTTAGTGTTTTGAGTTTGGGGTTTAGGGTTTAGGGTTAGGGTTTAGGATTTAGTGTTTCGAGTTTAGGGTTGGTTTAGGGTTTCGAGTTTAGGGTTCAAGGTTCAGTGTTATAGACTATTAGGGTTTGGGGTTTTGAGCTGGGGGATTCCCCCCTACCCCGGCGTGCCGAAGAGGTCGAGATCATGTTGGAGAACACTCTGGAGCACGGCTCGGCCAGGGGCTACAACTACTCATTGTCAACGAATCTTAATCAATATTGCTGCTAACCTGACACAGCTTAGGAACACCAATGGTGACGGGAGTGGTATGAAACGACATACTAGCTTACTAGCTGCAGTTGGTATGGCTCTTGAACAGTGTGATGTTCTGTCCTTCTGATTGTAGGATCATCTCATGAAGCAATGACAGCCAACTTCTGTTGTAATATGTAGTCCCGCTCTTTGATGAGACTATGAAGCCCCACCTCTCCTGCTCGTGCGTAATATCTTGCAGATTCCAAGAGCGTTGGAGGGAAGACCCCGCCAAGACCCAGAAAGCCAAGAACCCCAAACACCCGTTGCAGCACCCAAAATGCTAAGTCCTAAATCCTACCACCCCTCATGAACTACAGTAAGTCACAACAGGGTTACACTAAGTCGCAACAAAGCACCGATCAGGACATCAGGACTCCCTATCAGGACCGTACAAGAGCCGTCAAAGATCTGCAGAAGAACCCTGGGAGAACACCCTAAACCCTAAACCCCCCCACCTCCTAAAAAGCCCTTGAGCGCTGATGATGGGCTTCGAAGTTTTTCGGCTACAGACCTCGACAAGGCACCGCCCAAGAACGGTGAACCTCCTCCTTTCAGGGTTTAGGGCGGGCTCCGCATACTCTTTGATAGTCTCAAACATGCATCCTGAAGTCCTCAAAGTTTGGTCTTGATCCTGAGTTCCTGCTTCAGGGCGGTGCCTTCTAAAAGTAGCTCAAGAGATTGGGAGCTTGCTCCTTCATGCCCCTGTGTGGGAAGGGCACGGCCCGAAGCAGCCCGCTTCAGCGCTATGCGAAGTCATTGGCAGCCAAGGGCCCGGCGAGTCCATCGAAGCCTCCGATGCAGTTCCCGATGTACACGCTGCCCGTGGAGAGGCTCCTGGAAATGGGTGAAATCGAACCCCATGAAGTGCTGAAGGAGCGAGGTCTCCTGGTGGATTTCGAGGAGAGCATGGGCAAAGCAGCTTTTGTGTCCCACCAGTGGGTTGGCCAGAAGCATCCGGACCCAGAGTTCAAGCAGCTCAGAGTTCTTCAGGATGCTTTGAAGCACGTGCTGTCGAAGATGCCCTACATCTGTCTGGACTTCTTCACGGAATTGCTGGTCTTCGGCGCTAAGCCCCTTAATACGGACGAGATCAGGGGAGAGCCCCTCTTCATCTGGTATGATTACTTTTCCTGCCCCCAGCTTGACCTTCAAAACATCGGCTCACTGGAGGGTGGGCTACGGAATGCTCAAGGTAGTCACTAGGTGACACTTCGGGACCATCTTCTATGTTCGCTTATGGTTCTGAAGATACCTATTCGCATCGAGCTTTAGGTGCCCTTGCACTCAAACCGAGGTGAACTTGTCCAGGCAATCTACAGCATCCCCGCCTACATTTCGAGGTGCGCATTCTTCTTCGCACTTTGCCCAGTCATCGACAGCGCAACCCAGTCGAAGGTGTTCACACCCTTCAGTTGGAGTGACCGCGGTTGGTGTAGATTTGAGAGAGCTTGTCGTGAACTTTCCGAAAATGCATCCTGGATTTTGATCCGAAGCCGCACAGAACTGGAGCTGATTGCATCGCCCTTCGCATCGATCGGGGGATCAGCTGGGGAGGGTGCTTTCACTTTGGCCGAAGACAAGCTGCAGCTAGCAGAAGTACTGCGGCAAGCCTTGCAGCGCAAGCTCCACCTCTTGTTGCAAAAGGAGGACTTGGAGGGCTACCGGGTGCTCCTGAACTTGCAGCATGTCCATCTTCGAGGATTCTCTGTCCAGCCCTGGCGGGATCTGGTACCCGGCTTTGAGGATTTTGGGGAAAAGGACCCCAGCTCCCTGAGAGTATCTCGCTTCCTGCATGAGAATGGCTTTTCCAGCGTGCGCGACGTTGACAGTCGAGGTTGGTCGCCCCTGCACTATGCCGCCTTGGCAGGGGACGCCCTTGTGGTCGAAAGCTTACTGGAGCAAAGGGCTGACCTTCACCGTGTCACCCAGAAGGACCAGCCACAGGCTGGAGTTCAACCCTGGGCCTCGGCCCTTGCAATTTGTGTCATGTTCAAACACAGCAAGGCTACTCGGCTGCTCGTCGCTGCGAAGGCTCAGCTCGACTCTGGCATCCAACCGCCCCTTCACTTGGCAGCCGCGGCGAACAACGTGGAGGGCATCCGCATTCTCTGTGGGGCTGGCTGCAAGGTCCACTCCAAGGAGCCTGTCGCGTGTTTGTGCAAACATGAGTGTGCGCGCGCGTGCGCGTGCGGGTGTGTGTGTGTGTGTCTGTGTTTGTTTGTTTGTTTGTTTGTTTGTTTGTTTGTTTTTTTGTTTGTTTGTGTGAGTGAGTGAGTGAGTGAGTGAGTGAGTGAGTGAGATTGTGTGTGTGTGTGTGTCTGTGTGTGT
>CAJNJA010009525.1:0-14746 GCA_905231915.1 Symbiodinium necroappetens | reverse complement strand
TACAATATAATACAATACAATATAATATAATATAATATAATATAATATAATATAATATAATATAATATAATATATAAATTCAATCATTATATATGTATATATATATATATTCTAATACACTATAATATAAAATAACATAATATGATATAATAGAATATATCATAATATAATATAATAAAATATAATATAATAAAGTATAGTATGATATAATATATTATGTAATTATATTATGTTATATTATTTTATATTATATTATATTATATATGTATCTATACATACACACTATATAAAAGGTATGTAATCTCCCCCCACCCAAAGCTCTTGCAGGTCCTCCTGCGGTGCGCGGAGTTCGCCATGTCGGACCGGGAGATCTTCAGAGTCGTCCGTGCCCTCTCAGTAGCAGTGCTTACCCATATTTAGGCTTCATAGTAGTTCCTTTTCGGGGGTTTATATTTAGGATCCTATAAGGTAATCGCAAAAGGAGCTACGTTGGAGCCTATGGGTAGAGCTCTTGGGATTTAGGGAGGGCGTAAGATTTGGGGGTCCAGGGGGGTTTAGGGTTTGGGTTTTCGGGTCTAGGGTCTATGGCTCAAGGTTCAGAGTTTGCGGTTCATAGTTGTTTTATGGGGTTCAGAGTCGATCAGGTTTAGGGCTTGGGCCGGGGAGGGTCTAGCGTATCGTGACCCAGCCTTCGGCACGCAAAAATGCAAGATTCCCGTTAATACGGTGCATAGATAGGCGGCCATTGTCATCTCAAGACCATGCACATGTGCTTCGTGGATGTCTCGAGACGAGGAGTCGTCACTTGCAGTAGCTGCCGCCGCTGCTGCTGCTGCTGCTGCGCTGAATATACTAGCAGTCCCCATGGCCATGCTGCAAGCAGATGTGCTTGTGGTGCCGACAGGCAGGATTGGTGCATTGGATTGCTGGGCAGTGAGGGATAGCAGGAATATTTACAGCCACCAGAAATACGATCAGCATCATCATCAGCATTATCATCATCGTCTTCATGACGATCATCGTCATCGTCAACAGTATCAGCTGCCTTGTCACCTTCTTCATATTCAGTGTCATCATCGATATCGTTCGTTGGCGAACTTCACGGATGAAAGCTCTCCGGATCAACGTAGAAGTCCTCATGCAGCTTCCGTGAGGACTTCTGGCGCTTCAAGACGCAAGAGCTGGACAATCTCACTTACGGCACCCTCGTCTGATCCGGAGTTCGTTTTGAGGTTACTGTGGGGATTTTAATGCGCATGGATTGGTGGGCCGTGTCTTGAGAGGGCCACGAAGATGTGCGTTGCCGCCACGACATACTGCAAGAGTCGTGTGCCTCATTCCCATGCTGATCACCTGGCCCAAATCCTTCACGTTCCCAGAGAACCCGATATCCCTTCATTAAGGAATAGACCTTAAATCATAATATTAAGGCCCCTATAATTTAAGGTATATATCCCTCTTAATTAAGGGGTATTGGGTTCTCTGGGTTCCTTGCAGCCACAACTTCCAAACTGCAGGAAGCTTATCCAGATCCTACTTCTTCTCCCCTCCTTGTCGAATCCGAACCCTCAAGCCCGAACGCTGGGCACCTAAGCCCCAACCCCCGAGCTCTAAACCATAAACTATCGCCCTCAACACAGAAACCCAAACCCTAGAAGCCTAAAGCCTATATCATAAAGACCCCTCAGCCTCCGAACTCTAAAGTGCGAACTTGGTTTCTTGTGGCCAGGCATGGCTTTGCTGAAGTATCGCCACGACCCCTATCTGAACGCTTTGGCCGGGCATTTGGTGGAAGGTGCGGAGAGGAAGGTTTTGATTTATCCATGAGCGGGCCGTCTGTAAGGATGCTAGAGGCTATAAACCCTAAGCCCTAAACCGAGAGGCCTATCTTTCGAAGGCAAAGGTTGGGCATTTCGGGATCCGGCTGAGGATTGTGGTTCGGGCTTGTAAGTGCCAGGTTAGGGGTTTCTTGTTTGGGGCTCAAGGTCTCCAATACACACGGGGGCTTCCGAAAATAGGGGACCCTAATATAGTACCCTAAATCGTAGGATCCTTGTTGTAAGGACCCCCAAAATAAGGTACCCCCCCTAATTTTCGGAAAGTCCCACGTGGCTAGAGATCATGGTCTAGGTGTTGCCCGCATCGCAGCTTTCCACCGGAAGTTTGGGGGAGTGGACTTCTCAAGGGTCCCGTAGGGCGCATACCTGCCCTGTTGGATGAGGTTTCGTGCTAAACAAGTCTCGAGGTTTCTGGTTCGGAAGCATTCGGAAGCTGCTGTTGGCAACAAAGCAGCAGAAATTCACAGGAAGGAGTAGCAGCAGTGGCTAAGGAAGCTGCTGTGGCAACACAGCAAACGTAGCAGTAGGAGTAGCCAAAGCCACGATAGCAGGCGTCCTTGTGATCGTGGCGTCCTTGTTGCCATCGTTGTCGTAGTAGAAGTCGCCGACGCAGTAGCCGTGATAGTATAGCCGTAGTAGTATCCCCAGGGCTCCAAGTATACAAGTAGTACCTACTTTGGTGTCTAAAGTCTGTAAATAGTACCTACTTTGGGCTATTTGGAGCCCCAGGGTATGAGCAGTATAGGTATTGTACTAGTAATTAGAAGGATTAGGCGGAGCAGCAGCACTCACAAATCTAATGTTATGTTCAGCGACATGATCGCTTCGGTTTCATTTGAGCCCTGATTGTCCTGCATCGTGTTTTGCAGTTTGCTACTGCTTTTTGGTTTACTACCAATGCCGGTGCACTAATGCGATAAGTGTTTGTGGCATCTCTGTTCGTGTATCCTCGTCAGATGACGTCCAGTATGTGCGCTGCTTTCCGTATATTAGTGTGTCGCATTTAGGCAGGGCAGGGAATTTCACAAACTCCCAAACTCCAAGCCCACAACCCTCAGCTTCCAGATCATAAACCCCAAACCCTCCGATAGTGCTTTCAGAAGGAGGCCGCGTCTTGCAGCTGGATGCGCAGTCCTTGGTCTCCATGGCCTACTCGACGCTGTGGCAGAAAACATAGTTGTTCAGGGTTTAGGGCTTGATATTCATGGCATGTAGGAACAACAGACGTGTGCTGCCACTAGTGCCAGGATGATGACAAATAGTAACTTTAGGCTAAGCATATATATATATATATGCATCTACATGCACGTAGAGACAGCGAGAGAGGTAGAGACAGAGATAGATTAGCGAGCGAGAGGGTGTTGTGGTTTTGCTTAGCATCATTTGGCCTTTTTTTGCGATACAAAACCTTAAACCCCTAAACCCTAAACCCTAAATCCCTAAATCCTAAACCCTAGCCTAGACCCTAAACCGATCTCTGCCAGCTTGAGGAGTGGTCTCCTGGGCTTCGCGAACCCGGCTCCTTGGTTTTGCTTCGCCGGGCTTTGGGACGTAAGTTCCTGTAAGCGTTCGTTGAAGAGTTCCCCAGAGAACCCAATATCCCTTTAATTCAGGAATATAATATTAAGGCCCCTATAACTGAGGTATATTCCTTAATTAAGGGGTATTGGGCTTTCTGGGTCTTTTTTTGGGTTAGGAGTTCCTTCGATGGTTCCTGTAAATGCTTCTGCAAGTGTGTTTGTTTCGGGTACGGGTTCGTTTAAGTGTTCGTGTATGAGTGCCATTGGGGTATTGCTGTTAGCGTCTAACGAATCAGGGGTTTCGGGTTCAGGGTAGGGTGTTTGAACATTGGCGTAACATAGGGGCCTAGATTCTTGGACAGGCTTGCGTGTACTAGTTTTAGAGATCGGACAGAGGCTGACAATTGCAGGGCATCGTATTCCAGATTGTTCCGCCAAGACCCCGCCAACAGAGAGCTGGACTTGAGGTGAGGGCACCATGTTTGTGTTTACCAGAATGGTGAAGTTGAACGGCTTTTCGGCTGTCTTAGAATCCCAAGCAGTGTTCAGTGTTGTGTGCCGCTTGAAACCTCTCTGGCCGTTTAAACACTGAAGGGATCTCAGTTAGAAAGCAGCCGCTATTGGAAGGTCGGCTGCCTGAGCCATACCGAATGTTTGTCTTCTTTTGTGTGGTGAGTGTGGGCGAGTATGAAGGCACGCTACGATCGTCGGGTAGTTTTAACTCCGAAGCGATCGGTTTGTTTGAGACCCTCAGACCCTCTCAATGCCTGGCAGCTAGCTCCAGACGCTTCAAAATGGGTCTTAACAACAACTGTTACCGTTTTGGGCCTTTCGGGACTGCCGGCGACATGGCTAGTCGACATCAACAAATTCTGTAGACTCTACAGATTCTTGAAGTCTCCAGGCTGCCAGGCTTCACAAAATTCACAAGACCCACCATTATTAATTATCAGACATAGCCATAGCAGCATCATTATGGTCGTTAGCATTTCCCAGGCATAGTTCAGCACCATCGTCACTAAGGACGCTTACATACAGGCCTGGTTATATGCCGCTTAAAGTATACATGTCTCTCTACCTTCAGGCGCAGAACTGCTGGATATGTACGTACAAACACACAGATACAGAAAGAACACTCACTTGCGTATACGCGAACACATATGTAAGCAGACTAGCCAATACACAAATGAATGAATGTCCATACAAACAGACAGAAGAGGTTGCTCAGTAATCAAACAGGATGAGCGGCATTCACACAAGTGTCTATCCATCTCCCTGTCTATGAATAGGCACACATACAAACATTGATATATATATATGTATGTATATGTATATATGTATATGCATAGATCTACATATCTCTTCGTCTATATATGTGTGTATGCATACAGTCATGATATGCATGCACATCCGTATTTACATATGTATAGATACATAGACATACATACATACATACATACATACATACATACATACATACAAACATACATACATGCACAAATACATACAAACATACATACAAACATACAAACATACATACAAACATACATACATACATAGATAGATACATACCTGAATACATACATACATACATACATACATACATACAGACAGACAGACAGACAGACAGAAAGACAGACAGACAGACATGCATACGCAGACATACAGACATGCACACATACATACATGAACACATACATGCGCATGTGCGTTTGCTCAAAGCTGTGTTTCTGAAGTTTTCAGTGCACATAGACTTCCGCTGGGCTTCCTAATCCCTAAGCCTTGAACATCCAACCCGGACTCCCTGAACCCAAGCCCCACCCTCAACCCGTGAACCCTAAAGCCTAAACTGGTTTAGGGTTTTGGGTTTTGGGTTTAGGGTTGTACGATTTAAGGGGTTTAGGGTGTAGGGTTTTGGGTTTAGGGTCGGTTCTCCTAAACCCTAAACCCTTCAAGCCCTGACCCAGGTCATGCTCCGAGCCCTGGGGGATCAAGCGATCCCGAAGCTCCAGCGCTTCAAGGTCTGCGGTTTGGGGCCCTATAAGCCCTAAACCCTAAACCCTAAAACCCTAAACCCTAAACCTTAAACCCTAAACCCTAAAACCCTAAACCCTTAGTCCAGGGTTGAGCCGGAATGGTTTCGGGTTGAGGGCTGGCAGCTCAGGGTCCTTAGCCAGGCCTCTGCGGGCTTGAGAGCCAGGGTTTCTTAGGGTTTAGGGCTTCTTAAGGGTTTATTGGCTTAGGGTTTAGGGTTTACTAGGGCTTATAGGGCTTCTTAGGGTTTATTGGCGTAGGGTTTAGGAGTTTAGGGTTTAGGCGTTTGTTCAAGGGAGTTCGGAACCCCAGCCGGGGCACCAAGCCCAGAGCCTCAAAAGCCTGAAGCTCAGCCTGCAGCCTTTGGGTTTAGGGTTTTGGTTTTGGGTTTGGGGTGTGGCAAGGCTTCTAGGCAGCAGAGCCTTCTGCCTCAACCCATACAACCCCACATATAACCGTAACCCTCAACCCTAAAGAATTTAGGGTTTAGGGTTAAACCCTTTAGAGAACCCTTTAGTCAGGACCCTCAGAGAGGTATTTGCATATAAGATAAGTCTAAACCCAAGGCCCAAACCCCCAGACCCGAAACCCCAAAGCAAGACCGAAACCCAAAACCAAGCGCGAAGCCCTAAACCACCAAAGCCTAACAAAAAACAACAAACCCCTAAAACCCTAACCCTAAAAACCCCCTACCAAAAAAAAACAAAACCCCTAAAGACCCTAAACCTAAAAACCCTAACCAAAAACAGCAAAACCCTAAAACCCTAACCCCTTAAAACCCTAAATAAAACAAAAGCCTTTGAAGCCTGAACGCCAGAGGCGGAGGAGTTCTCGATCATGGTCTACTCCCTGGGGCTCCTGAACTTCAGGTCGGCCGGGGTGTTAGGGCGTTAGGGGTTTAGGGGTGTTAGGGGTTTAGGGCTTAGGGTTTTTAGGGCTTAGGGTTTAGGGGCTTAGGTTTTAGGGTGTGGGGTTTAGGGGTTTAGGGTTTAGGGGTTTAGGTTTTCGGGGGTTTAGGGTTTAGGTTTAGGGTGCTTGGGCGTCAAGGTCTTGAGATTCAGGAGTTTTGGATTTAAGGTAGTGAGTGTGTGGTTTTGGCCGTGGTCGTTCTCGTGGTTCAGTTGCGGTCGTTGTGGTCGTTCATGGTCATGGTAGTTGCGGTCATATAGTTCTGCAGTTGGTGCTTGGGACATGGAGGCTCATGGTCGTTAGTGTTTTCGTAGCGACGGCTGTGTACGAGCCCAGTACAAAACTAACGCACTCCTGCTAGTGTTGCGACGGCCGGATCCTGCTATTGTCGGTATTCCTCTTATTGCGACAACCTCAGGACCAACCCCCGAATTCTATCCGAATAGCGGGTTCGTTTCGTGCACATCCTATAGTTCTTTGCGGTTCAGTTACGTGGTTCACTGCGATTCGGTTCCTGGCGCTGGCGGTCCGGCCCAGCCCTAAAGCCTGAGGGTTGAGGGTTTAAGGGTTTAGGGTTTAGGGTGAGCCTTTTTCCATGCACCAAACACGATTCTGAGCCTTGCGCCCCAAAGAAATGGCCAGGGCGTGTTTCCAGACAAACACCTTTTAAACAACTCAGAGGTTTCCAAAAACAGGCACCGGTATTCTTGAAGTGTTGAACTCCCCGTGAGCTTTCATCCTTTCGAGGCATCACGATCTGCTGTCGGCCATGGTGCAGGACTGTTCTCGGGGAGACGTGTTTGAGCTCCAATGTACCTGCGACTGGATTTGTCCATTCGCGTCAAAGCCCCACATCCAGAACCCGCAAATCCTACTAAGCCCTGAGTGAGTTTCCATGTAGGACCATGTGGTAGACCTCAAAGCCCTATCTTAAACCCTAAACCCCCATTAAAGCTCACGGAAGCCCTATAAGCTTTTTGTCAGGAGGTTCCTGCCGCACTGCCCAGGTTCACCACGCAGCTCAGCCGCGGAGGGTTTAGACAGGTGTGTACTTCAATTTGAAGGCTGCCATGGGCCCTAAACCCTAAACTCTTTATAACAGAAGTTGCTAAGTCCCACGACCCTTTAAGTATTCGACTGTGCCGAGGCAGAATATGTCCAACCTACTTCATGGTCTTGGCCTGGCTCCTTGCTTTGCACGTTTTTAGGGTTTAGGGTTTTCGGGCTTCAGGCGTTTAGGGTTTAGGGCTAGGCGGCTAGGGTTTAGTTTGGGGCTTATAAAGAGCTTGGGACTTTGGGGGTTCTACAAGGGACACCATAGTCAGGATGTGCAACTACCCTAAACCGCGAAAAGCCCTAACCCAGATCAACAAAATATTGCAGCCTTGTCCCTCGATGACGATCAGGTGACCTTCGATCGCGACGATGATTTCGTGCGAGGCTCTTTGCTTCCTTTATACTGTTAAGAAAAACACAATACACACATACATACATACATACATACATACATACATACATACATACATACATACATACATACATACATACATATATATATATATACATATGTATGTATGTATACACACACACACACGCATGTGCCTGTGTGTGTGCGTTCGTGTGTAAAAAAAGGATCTTAGCCACTTCTATTGCTTCTTGGTTTTAGGGTGCAGGGTGGAATTAAGCCCTAGACCTTCATTAACCCTTTACTAAAGACTAAGACTTGAGCCCACAGCCCGAACCCTATACTATGGAGTCTGGCCCATCTGAAATGTCCGGGAGGAGTCCGAAATCCGAAGACCACTTCCCGCCCAAAACGGATGATGTGTTCGAGGGCTTCGGCTATCCAAGGACATACCATACTCATATCACCTTCGGCGGGCACGACATCCTAGCACCACTACCACCTCCGCTTGTGTTCTAGCCCTCTAGCCCTACTGTTCTAACTCTGGCTTTCTCTTCTGCCAGCGAGGCTGCAGTGTCTCGATTGTTGTTTTCGCCGGGATGTTCGTTGATTCTCAGCATCCTTGATGAGGGCTCAAGCCTATCCAGCTTAGGATTAGCGGCTGAAGTTGTACCTGTTCGTGATTTTTTCTTGCGACAGGGTATTAACGAGAGAACAGGGTACCCAAAGAACTGTACTCCATGTTTGGGTCTAGGACTGAGTTCTTGTTAAGCCACTTTAAAATTTATCATATTAGGGATCTATAGCAAAAAAACAGGGTTTCCCTCTCCCATCGTAACTTGAAGTAAATTCCCTAAACCCTAAACCCTAAGCCCTTAACAATAACCCAGAGGAAGAGGACTGGTCCCACGCAGCGGCCAGGTGTTGCCGACCATTTGGCCTCACGACTTGGCGAAGCCACCGGTCAGGTGCGGAACCCGGACCTGCTCTTTGAGGGCTTCGGGATCCTAAGGGTGCCCGAGAAGGGTTTAGGGATTTAATTGGGGTTTATAGGGGTTTAGGGTTTAGTGGTTTAGGGTTTAGAGGGGTTTAGGGATTTAGGGTTTAGGGTTTAGGCGCCCGGTAAGGGACCCTAACTTCGGCAATCGCTCGAAGTTCAGGAATGGGTGTCTAACCTCGCGTTCATTAGACTCGACGTCAAGGCCTGGCAGCAATCTAATCAGCGTTGATCCTCCGATCTTGTTTGTTTGGTTTCGGGCTGAGGGTCCTGGTGGAAGTTTGCTGTGTTATTGGTGCAGCCAGGGGGTCGAAGGGCATCAACCTACCCCTGAAAACCGCAAGTCTAACGACATTGGCCAGATCGAACACTTTAAGCCTTCAATCTTGTAACATGAAGCTGTGCCCTGGTAAACCCTAAACCCTTCAAGCCTTAAATCCTGAACCGTAGCCGAAGGACATTGCAAATCCTGTCACGGCGCTGATGCGCATGTGAGACTCGGCCGCAGCAGATCGTGATCGGTGAAAAGATTCTGGTAGGTGTGGTGTTTAGTATCATAGTGGCTTCAGGGTGTTTCAGTGTCTGTCTCCGAAGTGAGTACAGGGAGATCTGATGATTTACCCCAGCCACTGCCACCAATGGCAATCTCTGGTCGTAGACGAAGGATACGGTAGAGACTCGGTCCCAGGCATTCCCCACGACCGCTTCTTCCGGACTGTGGCGTCCTTTATCACGAACCCGACGCTCGGAACAAAGACTTGCGAGATGGAGAGCCAATGCAAACCCTCAACCCGAAATCCTAACACCCCAACCTGAAGCCCTAACGAAGCCTAGACCTGTAACTCCTAAACCCCTAAACCCGAATCCCTAAACCCCCATGAAGCCTAGCCTAAACCCTACAAATTCCTATAAACCTTAGGGACTGAGGTAGGTAACCGTTAACCTTCCGGGGGCTTATATGATCCTACTCTATTTCCCTACACCCTAAACCTTAAACCGAGGCTAACCCTTCTTTGGGCTAGGGTGCTCAGCCCCGAAGAAGCCCTACACTCTCCTCGCGCTTCCAGAGGACTGTTTCGCCAGACCTTGAGGCCCTGAGGGTTTAATACTTTCCGTGAACCCTAAACCCTAAACCCTAAACCCTAAATAACACAAAAAATAGAAGCGGCCGATCCTCGATGAGGCCCGTAATGCACTCGTACTTGCTATCATTGGTTTTTGTTCTTCTTCTTATTGCTATCAACATTAGTTTCAGTATTATTTGTTTTGCTACTGTTAGTGTTCATATTGATACGGTTACAACAGCAGCATGTCTAATTTTTAGCCATATCGCTACATAATTGTAGTAGTTTTAGTTCCTGAAATTATTTCTGTATTAATGTCATGGTTATAACTGCTAGCACTACTAGAATGGTTAATAGTGTGATTGCAATTGTTATTTCAATTATTACTAGCATTATTCTTATTACTATTATCATTACTACGAACATGAATACTGTCGTATGGTAATTATTATCTTTGTTATTATTACTATTATTATTACCATTAGGACGATTATTGCCACTACTATTGCTATTGTTTTGGTGATTGTTATTTTTTGTGTTTAATACTATTATTAGTATTGTCATCACTGTATGCTTACTAAAATTCTTGTTATTATCATTTCTCGAAGGAGCTCTCCCCTGCCTTTGCGAGACTTTACTCCGCAGGAGATCGCTCTTTGGCACCGGATGTGCTTGTTTAGGGTTTAGGGGTTATGGGATTGGGGTTTATATAGGGTTTAGGGTGTGGAGGTTTAAGGTTCAGGGTTTCGTAGGGGGTTGTGTAGGCTTTCGATTGTTTTTTGGAGGATCAAGGAATGTAAAAAAAAAGTAAGATGAATTATGATCCCTTTCGCACAGCAGTTCGGGTCATAAGCAGTTGCAATTATAGCTGTGTAGTCGCCTTCTTCAGTGCCTTGGTGACTGAGTCCCGTGATCCTTTGAGTACAGGCGTCCAACCGTCGGCATGCAAGCTTTTTGCTATAGAAGTTCTTTTCAGAACCCCATGCGCTGAAGCCAGGGACTCAGGGCTTAGAGCTTAGAGTCCATTTAGGACCAAAATCAGATAGGGAAGTATGATCTTGCTGTCATTGTGTGGACTGCATAGTAGCAGGAGTCTAGTCACGAAGATTGGAAGAGCTGCAGCTGCTTGGGGCTGTGACTTTCGGATGAAACTGCAAACCCTCAGCGGCTGAACCGCCAAAACCTAATCCGTAAACCTTGAAAGGCTTTGCGTGTCATGAGCCTCCAGCTATTCCCAGATTCCCAAGTCCTTTCTTCCGAGAAGCCGTACGCCATGTCCCTCAACCACCGGTTGGGACAATGAAGAGAGGGTCCCGAATAGTTACACTTGCAGGGCATGCTGTACTATGGACGGGTATGACTACTTATTCACGCTTCCTTTTGTCCTCGCATGGCCGCAACAGAAGTAGTTGGCGCGTTGTTGCTGATGCGCTTCTTCGTGAAGCCGAGGCCAACACCATTTACGGCTTCGATGCTTTGCAGGCGTTGCCCGCTGGTGTAGAGCAGGATGTGCGACGACGTTTCTCTTAGAAAGAACACGCAATTCAACATAGCGGAAATTAAAAGTCAGAAACAGATAGTCATAGCAACAACAAAAGCATGAGCAGTAGCACTGTCACAAGTATTTTTTTGGGGGGGCTAAGTTACAGTGTGGCTTTAGCGATGAACCCTAAAGCCCAAATCCAGGTTGAAACGTGGGAAAGCTAGGGGCGAATGAGCGGCTTTGCACCAGCTCTTGCAGAGTAAGTCTCTCAACTTGCAACCGTACAGCCAAACTGCGAACCCTGAACTCGACGCCATAAACTTTGACCCTAAGACCCTAAACCCGCGGTTCGAACAGGTGTTCGATCACATCCTCTTTGAGCAGGCCCCTTGCTGGTGGATCTGAGGCTTACTCCCAAAATGGCATACGGTAGGGCCTTCAAGGTTTGTTTGTTCAGGGCCTGTAGGTTTTAGTGGCATGCGGCATAGGGCCCAGGGCCTATGTGAGGTTTACTGCCCCCCGAAAACCTACACTCTGAACCCCAAACCCTAGAAGCCACATCCCAAACCCTAAACGGCCCTAAATCCCTAAAGGCCAAGTCTAGAGCGACAGCCCCCAAGTCTCTTAACGTGAAGCCCTAGAGGCCCGAAGCTTCAAGCAGCAAAGATAAGGATTATATATCATATCTATACTATACACATGGTTTTGAAAAAGCTCTAACACGGATGATTTACTGTAAGCCCCAGCAAGTACTGGTACGCTGGGTAGAAAATATGCAGCGCCCTGAGGTGAAGACCGAGACTTTGAAACGCGTCGAGGACCCGGCAGCCTAGGAGTCGAATTAACTACTGGTAGTCGCTCCTTGTAGCCCCTGTTTTTTCTTTTAAGAAATACTATAATGTGCACCAAAACCGCCCTTCTCCATGTTTTTTAAGGCTTCTGCACTTGTTGATGGCGCCCTCTTGCGCAAAAATGCTCGGAATTCTTGTTCGCAGTCCAGGCTAGACATGATAGCGGTACCAGCGCCACTTGTAACCTTACCTCCAACCAACCGAGACGATCATCGTTCACCACGATACAGTTACAAGTCTCCGCAACACTCACAACCGAAATTACAGCCACAGCCAACGCCAGCGCCACCACCGCCGCCACCACCACCACCGCCGCCGCCGCCGCCACCACCACCACCACCACCACTACCACCAACACCACGACCCTCACCACCACTAAGACCATCGTCATCGGCATCGTCGTCACTACGGCCATCCTCATCGTCAGCTTGTTTGGATTGTCAGGGCCATCGTGTTGATGTTGGCCCTTCTCATCGCCATAGCCTGAACAATATTCTGCCTCCGAGGCAGTGAGGCCTAAACCCAAAACCCTAAACCCCAAAACCCCAAACCCTAAACATTAAACCCTATACCCTGGACCCTGAACTCCTAAAATCGCAAAGTCTGCAGCGCCAGTCAGTTCTACACCCACTCGAGGCCCAGGTCGAAGCCAAACCCGAAGTCCCGAAGGCCCGCCCCGAAACCCCGAACCCGTACCACCCTGAAACCATCCTAAAACCCTTATAGACCCTAAGCCCTCTAAGCCCGAAGCCCTAAACCCTTGAACCCTAAAACCCCCGAGCCTCTGAGCCCTAAAGCCTAAGCCCCTATAAACCCTAAGCGAAGCCCTAAACCCCTGAACCCTATAAACCCCCGAGCCCCTAAGCTTGAAGCCTTAAACTGAGCACTTTCAGGATTTCATCCCCCAAGAAGCTGCCAACGTCCTCTGGGCCTGCGCGAAGCAAGGCCTTGGAAGGAATTTTGGGGGTTCGGGGCTTCGGGCTTGGGGTTTAGGTTACCAGGCTTTTAGGTCAGGGGTTTAGAGATTACGTTTCAGGGTGATAGGGCGGTTTAGGGTTTGGCAGTTCAGGTTTTCGCGGGCTCGAGGCTTTGGGGGAGAATGGAGCCAGCACGCAATCTCTGTCGTAAACATGCGACAAGCCGTGAAGACACATCGCAGCAATATGTCAATGTTAATCCGAGTAGTCGTTTTAGTCCAGGGCCATTGTTCACTTAGTTCTGTGAAACTTGAAACAGGATTTCTGTCAATATCTCCTAGGCCCTAGTCTATCAGACTTCATCATAGTTCCATCATTTGGAGTCTCCGGGTTGAATCAAACGGTCATCCAAACTCCCGCACCCAGGTTCGAATAGAACCCTAGCCTCTCACCGAGAAGGAACCCTACACCCAACATAGAAGAAAAGCATCCCTGATACCGTAAACCTGAACCAAAACCCTTAAAGCCTGAAGCCCTTAACCCGACATCCCCCAACCCCTAAACTTCGTATTGGTAACCAGCCGTGCGTTAGGCTTTGGAAACGTGGAGTTCTTTGAAGAGGTCTTGGTCCGCTGCGCTCCCTTCGCCGAGGCGTAACTTTTGGGATTTCAAGGGTTTCAGATTCAGAGTTAGGGTTTTAGGGTTTAGGGTTAGGGTTTTAGGATTTGGGCGTTTAGGGTTTAGGGTTTTCGGGTTAAGGGCTTAGGTTAGGATTTCAGAGTTTGGGGTTTGGGGTTCAGGTTTCATGTAGCTTCGTTTCTTAGGAAGGTGCTGTCTTTGGTGTTCTGGGCTCGTATAGTTTGTAGGGCTAGGGTTCGCAGTTCAGAACATGGTTCCGACTGTGGGGGTTACAGGTGGGTTTAGGGGTCAGCTCCCCTAAATTTAAGCCCTAAGCCCTAAATCCTAAAACCTCTTCAGGATTCGGGGTTCAGGGGTTTAGGGTTTAGGGCCTGCACAGGGCTCACACTTCCCAGTTCAAGTTGTAGTTGTAAGGTTCCTGCTATACTTGGAGGATGAGCGGACTTAGTAGCTAAAGGTTATCAATAAATCTGGCAACTTGGGCTCTAAGTAATTATGAGTATAGTTACCGTATTCATAGCCCTAGTTTCCACGTCATCAGAACCCTAAACCTTTACAGATCTCTTATAGAAACCCTTGACGGAACCCTTTGAGTCACTTGGTCCCGCGGTCCTTTAAGTAGGGTTGCAATCCTAAGGCTCGGGGCTTCTCGGGCTTTGGGGCTCTTTTTCATTCCTTGTCCCTTTCATTTCTTAGAGACTGAGTATTACCTCCTAAGATTTCCCTAAGCCCTAAGCCCTAAACCCCATGGAAAGCACATAAGAGAGCCTTCCGGACCCCAAAAATTGAAACACGACTTCAAGGCCCGACAATCCTCCATCGCTCGAACGTATTTGAAAAGCAAGGTTGCACTTTGAGAAAAATTGAAATTTCCCTTTTGGTTCCTGTAGAGGTACCTCTTCATAATGACTTTTAAGGACCTAAAAACTACAATCCAGAGAATAGAAGTGCCGCAATCTGCGCCAGAACGCTTCAAGTCAGAAGAGTAGTATTCACAACGGTTCCCTAACCCCCCCTGGTACCTACTATATAGGGTACTAGAGCCCGTAAATCTCTACATAGTAGGTACCTGGAGGGCTAGGGTTTGCT
>CAJNJA010009524.1:528-14411 GCA_905231915.1 Symbiodinium necroappetens | reverse complement strand
GACGACGCGCAGCGTTTAAATTAAGAAAAAGGGATCCTAATTGGGATTATTACTTACCCCCGACCCTCCCAGTAGGCCCTTACCCCCTGGACCCTACATGCAGCATCTGCATCCCCGCGACCTTTGTAAGGCCAAACGAGCGTTTACCCCAAAGCTTAAACACTTCGGGTACCCTAAACAATAATAATGATAATACTAATAATNNATAATCATAATAATAATTATTATTATGATTATTATTATGATTATTATTATGATTATTATTATGATTATTATTATTATCATTATTATTTTTTTGTTATTGGCATGATTAAGCCCTAAACTCCAGGTTCGAGGGCTGTTGGGCGAAACACTGCTCAGGACAGGCCAGTCTAGGGTTAGGCTCGGGTTAGGTTTAGCCCTAACCCCCCAGGTACCTGTTATATAGGGTACTAGAGCCTCTATGGCCCTGTATAGTAGGTACCTGGAGGGTTAGGGTTAGGGTTTAGGGACTGGGGGGTCAGGCAACGGCTACTGGGCTTTCGAACCCTACGGTCTTGAGTCGCTTGAGCTTCAGGCGTTTCACGACTGCAAGCCCGAAGCCCGGAGGAGGCCTGCAGTGTGATATTTTTCGTTGTCGCCCCCCACCGATAGAAGCCCGCCCCAGGTAGCCAGGCAGATCGAGAAGAGAGAGGCATCCACGTGCTTCTTGTCTCCTTTGGCAGCTTCTTCTTTGCGCTTCGACTCCAAGGATTCGGGAAATACCCCTTAAACCTCCAGTAAACAATCAGACGAACTCTAAAAATGATTAAAGGTAGATTCGATGAATTACGGGATTTCTGGCTCTTTACATGTTTGGAACCTTGCATCGTTGCAAGGGATCTTGCCGTCTGAAGGGGAAACTACCATGGCGCATCAGAAGCAAAGAATTAGCCGGGACCTACTATCCCGAGGAAAAACAGATCCTCTACATCACCCAGCACCCGGGCTCTGCAGCCTCAGGCTAAGCGTCACGTCATCATCCTTGGAGATACCCTCCTCATCTTCATCAGGAGCTCTCGATTTAAGGCTCTCCTGACCTCATGAGTTCAAGCTGGCTTGTATATTGCGCTAGTTGACCCACCCGAAAACAAAAATCGGTTTTCCTAGAAGAATATATGGAGAAGCCTTTCATCTGCACACAGACCGGTGGTTCCATCCGTCACGAAAAACTTGCATCCTATCCTGATCCAAGAGCCTTGAACCCCGTTAGCCAAGAAAACTGATCACCCTGATCTTGCCCTAGCTCCCAAAAACTTCCGCAGAATAACTTGCTTCTCCAGTACTTGCTCTTGTGCGAGAATCTTGGGATTCTACTGCCCCACTTGGAGGTTCATGGGTAGTTATAAGTTGAGTTATAAGTCCCCCAATATAAGTTATAAGTATAGCTACCCTACTTATAACCCCACTTATAGCTAGCCATGAACCCTAAACCCTAAAAACCCTATAGAACCCTTTAAAGGAACCCTTAAAGGAACCCCATAACCCCACTTATAGCTAGCCATGAACCTCCAAGCAAGAAGGTCGCAGGTTACGTAGTAGACTTAGTCGACGACCAAGTTACAACGAAGCGCGGCCTCAGCGGAGACCCTCAAAGAGACCCTTGTGGTAGAACCATTGCCCTAAGGCTCTAAGGACTCATATTTTAAGGCTTTTGGGCCATTTTGGGCCTTTGGGTTGTAGAACTCGTTCAGGACCCTTTACGGACCCTTCTTATTCTTGTAAGTGAGATAAAGCCAGGCCACGGAAGAGATCCTGCAAAATGTTCGCAGTTGCTGGCATCTGGCACAGACAGCCCATCTCCCGTGCCCTAAACCCTAAACCCTAATCCCCCTAAACTCCTAAACCCTAAAACCCTAAAGCCCTAAACCCTAGTCTTCGGGTTGTCTTGACGGCTCTTTCCTGCTCAGCCCTCCAGCGAGTCTGGGGTTTGAGGCTTTTGCCATGTTACAACCAGAGACATGGGTCCTGCAACCAACACATTCACCCTAAGGGTCCTTAAAGTAGTCCCTATTTGGGTACTTTGAGGCCAAAATATCTATTACTTGGGTACATGGACCCTTAGGGTCATATGATATAACCCGCTGACTCTAAACTTTATAAACCCTTTACGTAACTCATCACAAGCCCAAACCTTATACCTTAAAACTTCAATTGCCAGGCCAATCTGGAGCTTTGCATTACTAGTGACAAGATATCCTTATATTTCCTGTGGGGTCTTGCTGTAACATACTTCACAACTCTATTCCCATCCTCAGGCCCCTACAACAGCACCTGGGGTATCGGGACTGCCAAGCAGAGTAAGGCATGAGCTTGGTGCATCTGGCTTCACAACAGTGGCTGTAGGAATGATGCTTCCAAGCTCGAATGTGGTAAGTTGTGTACCAACGTGAGTTTTCCTATTGCCATACCTATGAATATACAATGGTGTTCCAATGAAGATTGAACGAGGGAATGAACAGATAGTATCATGATAATGTGTGTGTGCATATATATATATACATACATGGCTCAGGGAGTGTGCGGCTCGGTATGCCGAAAACACTGTATGGGACTAGAATGAAATAGTGCCAGTGCCACCACTTTGTTTGGTAGCGCAGACGGCAGTCTTGCACGTGCGAACGTGGTGTAGTAGGTACAGGAGTATCCAGTAATTCAACGACAATAAGGAATCCAAGAAATATTTTGGACATGCTACGGGCGTGAGGAAGGGGGGCGGGAGGGCGGGGGAGGGGCGGGAGCGAGGGAGGGTGCGGGTAATTTAGATCCTGAACCGTGCGCCTTTTCAAAATACATACATACGTACATACATACATACGTACATACATACATACATACATACATATATTGATTAGTATATTTATATGTATGTATGTATGTACGTATGTATGTATGTATGTATGTATATTTATATTCATAATTATTCTTTATTCTTTATTTATGTATTTATGTATGTATTAATATATATATATATACACACACACAAGGAATAAACAAAAACGTCGGCTGCCCCTGCATGGTGCCTGGTACCCATCCTTCGGCGCTAGGCCCATGATGCCATTGGCTTCTTGGGTGAAGAAGAGCTTGTTCCTGGCTGGGCTCAAGGGTTTGGGGTTTAGGGTTTAGGGGTTAAGGGGTTTAGGGTTTAGGGTGCGGTCCGAGGGTTGTGGCCAGCTTTCTACGTAGATCATGTAGTGGCCTGAATCATTGCAATAGGTTTTCGGGGGCTATAGTTAGTTATATTCAGGAATTGTAGGGATACAGTATGGCACGCCAGGATTAACACCAACATCATTCCCATCACCCAACTACCCTGAAATATACCCCAAATTTATACTCACTAGGAAGGACCATCAGGCCTGTGTTGAAGGGCCCTCGCGGTGTCCTGACTATTCCGACCCCTGCATTACTACAAGGGCCTTATAAAGAGAATAGGGTTTTGGGGTATAATATGCTATAACTACAATAAGGAATAAGATGGGTAATTATCAAGGTGTCTACATTATTTCTTATTGCTTGGAGCTTCGAGGACCATCTAGCTACGGCCTTTGACTACAGCCTCACTGCTGAAACCTAGCTGCCAGGCCCCCAAGCAGCCTTCCTCTTGCGGGGCAGCAGGCACCACCCTAAACCCTAAACGCTAAACCCTACACCCTATACCCTAGACCCTAAAACCCTACAGTGTCTTCGGTCTCCACATAAAGCCGGGAAGCCCTGGGTTCAAGGCCATGCCTCGCTGGTGCGCCCGGGCAAACTTGGCGGGATCGTCGTGGGCCGTGGGAAAATTTGCAATGCAATGCAAGCGCTGATTCTCTTCTGTCCTGCTTGCATAGAGCATCGGTGCACGTATAGCGAAGAGCTGCACGGCTCGTGCTTTTGTGATACCCGGGACTGTGCAACCCACACTGATACGCTTTCTGCGGGCATCGACTCACAAGCGAAGTCATCCGGGATACGTCGTGGACGATGTCAGCACGAGTCTTTCCAGACCCGGCCAACGTTTGAGCCCGCCGAAGCGCCGGCTCTGCTCGCGTCAAACTCTCCCTTTCTACTAAGAAACCCACACAAAAGACAAGGTTTCGGGGTCTCCTTGTGGGAGGTGGGGTTCAGGGTTTGAGCTTGAGCCTTATGTGAAGCGAAAAGAAGATCCATCAACAAGGAAGTACTGTGAAGGTCGACATCTGAGAACGCACTGCAAACAAGGTTGCAGCCTTGTCGCTGAAATTGCCTGGCTAGGGTTTAGGGCTTAGGGTTGCAACCTGGCCAGAAGGGTTCCAATAAAAGTGTTCAGTTGCCCGAAGCTAACATATGACTTTTACATGCCAAAAGGCGAAGGTTACGTATCAAACTAGTGGAGTAACTCCGCGACATTCCACGACAAAGGTGTCGCCAAAAGGCATGGGGTGCTGGATTCTGGACTGCAAAGAAACAGTCGTAGCGGCTCAGAGCAACACAAAGCACAACCGGGAGGTTCAGAAAATGGATATCATAGACTGCTGAATATTAGGATCCTTGCTATAGAACCCTCAAAGATCACTTCCCCCAACATCAGAAGAAAAAAACAAAACCCCCGATTCAGCCTGTACTGAGCTTAAATTGAAGGGAGCCGGACTCGAAGGCCCTCACCCCTAAACCAGGACCATAAAGTCAAACGAAATTCTTAACTTCTACCTGGACTCTGAAAGTATGTAGAAGAATAGCCCTTTATAGGTTTTGGGCCATTATTTCACCTACTTTTGGGGGTTTAGGTAACCCCCAAAGCCTCAAACCCAAATCAAACCCTAAAGCGGCACCGAGTAAAACCTTAAACCCTAGTACTATCTAAAACTAATGGTGCATGACCGTAGCCGGAGGGGGTGCAAGGCGGGATTTAGGGTTTAGGGTGCCGGATGCGGCACGGCAAAAAAAAAACCATCGCAAATGCCTTGCCTTCAACAGCAGATACCAGAAAGTACATCACGGTCGTTAATGTCTAAAGACTGATGCGTTGAGCGTTACTCCGACTGATGCAAGGTTGTTCCGCATAAGTCCGTTGCAGTTGTAATCTTATACGGGCACTGAACACAAATTGACCAAAGCCCTGTCGAACATTCAAGGCCCTGTGATATCGAATCTAGGAATTCAACTGCGCAAGAGCTGGTCCTGCCCGCCGCGTCGCTTTAGAAACGGTCTGTGTGGTGCTGGAAACCGTGAGCCTGAAACCTCAAAGCCCTCAAACTCAAACCTAAAAGACCTAAACTAAACCCTAAAACCTGCATTAGGCTTCGCAAGTTTCAACTCCCTAGACCCCGCCCAAACCCTCTACCACTCTAAACCATAAACTTCCATCCCTACACCCTGTAAAAATTCCAAAATCCTGAACCACCCTACACCTCTAAATCCTACCTCAGCTCCAAGCAGCCTACATGTTCAAGGACTCATAGAAACGGGAGTCGTAATAAGGAGCCCTAAAAACGGCAGGTTTTCGGAGGGTTACGGAAGGTAAAACCAACAAAACCACACTAAACCGCCGCCGAAACTCTCCGCCCTAAATCCTATAATCCCTAAGCCGCAGCCGAAAGTCTCCGAGTCGTGGCAGCCCATGCGAGCTTTGACCGGTGGGTTTTCTTGGAAAACGTCCCCAAGCTTCACCTCAGGGTTTAGGGTGAAAGGCCTTGAAGGGCTTGGTACAGTTTAGGGCTTAGGGGTTTAGGGTTTAGGGTGAAAGGCCTTGAAAGGCTGTGTAAAGAGCTCCTTTACAAGGTTCAGAAGGGTTCCTTTTAAGTGTTTAAGGATATGTGCATCCCGATCGGGCTTTAAACCCAGAGAGCCCAATACCCCCTTATTAAGCAATAATTCAGCCTACTGTAGTTCAAGGTATATTGCTTAATTAAGGGAGGTCTTGGAGGACATTGAGGGTCTCCCTTCTTCGGAAAAGGCGCTCTATCCCCGAATCCTAAAGTGTAGAGTTGAATCCTAAACCCTAAATAAACCCAAAGCCCTAAACCCCAAACCCTAAAGCCGAAACCCCTAAACCCTAAGACCCAAGCCCCTAAGCTCTAATTACACCCTAAACCCCTCAACCCCTAAACCCTAAAGCCTAAACCCTAAGTCCCCAAACCCTAATTAAACTCAATTCTTGAGCCTGAATGCTCAGCTTAAGCCTTCACACGTTCAAGAGCGTACCACACCTTGTCGGGAATGTAAACACATGACAGTCTAGTCTTGCCTAGAAGTAAATGGTAAGTGCATTATTACAGCCATTTACAGTAAGCGCATGTCTGTGTACAAGCATTCCTTAAAAGCTCTATGTTGACCGTACTGCCGATAATAATACATAGACAGGCCCAAGACCCAACACGATTGGGCCCGGATCGGAAAATGGACCCTCGAGTGGTCGTGTGTGCCCAAAGAGGTCGTGGCCACATTCTGCAGCAAAACGGCACCGTTCTCTCTATGTGCCTGCTTTAAATTTTCCTTGATTCTGGGAATGCTTAAGGACTCAAGCTTTTTACATAATTTTTGGGGGGCTTCCGGGGTGGGAGATTTACTCTCTTCGACAACCAGGCCCAAAAAAGTTCAAACTTTTTAGGATAGACATAATATATAAGGCCAAAAATTTAAAGTTCCCCCATTGGCTATCTAAGTTTAGAGCTCCACATTCGTGACGGAATTCTCTTGCTCTGAAAATATCGGACGTACGTCGCGATGGCTTCGTTGCTCGAAAATTTGTACACCTACCGCGTATGTTTGGCCGACACACCCTGAACCCCTAGGGCCTAAAGCCTAAACCCAAAGCCCTAAACCCTAATTAAAGCCCAAACCCTGAAGCCTAAACCCAAAGCCCCTAAACCCTAATTAACTCTAAAGCCTAAACCCTAAAGCCAAAGCCCCTGAACCCGAATTAAACCCTAAACCCCTAAACCCTAAAGCCTAAGCCCGAAGCCCCTAAACCCTAATTAAACCCTAAACCCCTAAAGCCTAAACCCGAAGCCCCTAAACCCTAGTTAAACCTCAACCCCTACAGCCTAAACCCTCTCTCTCTCTCTCTCTGTCTCTCTCTCTCTCTCTCTCTCTCTTTCTTACAGGCATTCGATAGGTCAAGCCTGAACCCTAAACCCCTAAACCATAATTAAATTAAACCCTAAACCCCTAAAGCCTAAAGCCTAAATCCAAAGCCCCTAAACCCTAACGAAACGCTAAACCCCTAACCCCTAAAGGAAACTCTAATTAAACTCTCTAAAGCCTAAACCCTAAGCCCCTAAACCCAAGTTAAACCCTGAACCCCTAAAGCCTAAACCCCGAACCCTAGAGCCTAAGCCCTAGTTGAACCCTAAATCCCTAAACCCTAACTAAGCCCTAACCCCCAATTAAACCTTAAACGCCTTAACCCTAAACCCCAAAGCCTAAGCCCCTAAACCCTAATTAACCCTAAACCCCTAAAACCTAAAGCCTAGATAAACCCTAGGCCCCTAAACCCCTAAAATCTAGTGCCTAAACCCGAAGCCCCTAAGCCCTAGTGAAACCCTCAACCCCCAAACCCTAGACAGTAAAGCCTAAACCCTAAGCCCCTAAACCCTCAAGCCTAAACCCTAGACTCGACCCCTAAACCCACAAGAAACCCAAAAGAAACCCTAAACCCTAAGGCCTAGGCCCCTAAATCCTAAAGAAACCGTAAGCCCTAATGAAACCCTAAACCGTTTAGGTTGGCTGAGCAGAGTTCTCTTTAGGGTTTGGGGCTCTTTGGTGTTTAGGGTTTAGGGCTCTTTGCGGTTTAGGGTTTAGGGCTGGCTCTTTAGGGTTTAGGGCTCGTTGGGGTTTAGGGTTTAGGGCTTAGCAATATGCGAGAGACCAAGGCAGGGGAGGTCCCAACTCGAGTTCAGAAGCCAACTTCCCGGAAACCTCCAAGGCCCCAAAATCCCTGAAGGCTGCAAGCTCTTGACCCTCTTAACCCAACCCTTTCGACTCACACACTCGCAAAGCAGGCATGGTATACGACGTCCGAGGTTGCTACTGGGACATGCCAGAACACCAGACCAGGAATTGACCACCAAAGCCAACCCTTTAGGGTTGCGGGTTTAGGCCTCTAGAAGCTGGCTTTATGCGGGTACGGCTGGTGACATAACTCCTGCAATACCCATCATAATAAGGAATATACCAGAATTCCTATCGTTTAGGGTCCTTGAGGTAATGCAGGATTTACATCATCAACAGTAGAGCTCTAAATTAGGGTTCCCTTTAGGGCCCTTTTGGTAAGAGTGCCGTACTATATGATATTGGGGGCCCGAAAAGAGCACCCTAATCTAGGGAACTACCCATGTGCTCTCTCAGACCCCAGGCTCCCGACCAACTCCACCTAAACTACACGTCGCTTCTTACAAGAGACCCTAAACCCTAAAAGCCCTTCCATGACAACCTGCTTGCTCTTGAAAGGTTGCATGATGCTAGGATCCCCAGCAACATAGGAAGAAAAGGGCTGCCCTTTTGGTACTTGGGTAGCTTCGAGGAACCTAAGAACAGGAAAAATGTCAAAAAGCGCACACTAGAAAGACCTAGTTTGTTCAGCGACTTCAGGATCCAAGTACGATCTGGCGAAGAAACCCTAAACCCTAAACCCCAAACCCCAAACCCTAAACCCCGAAACCCCGAAACTCTAAACTCTCGATTTTGGAGTCTCCCAAAAAAGTGTTGGATCCGAGGCCAAGGGTCATAGTCTTCGAACCAATGGCCGGATATCGCACTCCTTGGCCCGGTTCGGTTTCGGCATCGTTGCTGAGTTCCGCTAGGGCTCCAGTTCCCTGAATAGTAGGGTACTGGGGTACATAATATATGGCTAGTAACCCACTATTTGGGTAACTGGAGCCCTAGGGTTCACGAGCCCCACAGTCACAGAGGGCTGGCTGAGCTTTTGTATGGTTTTTTGGTGGGTGGGCCCCACATAAGGGCTGGCTGAGCTTTTGTATGTTTTCTTTTTTTTTTTTGTGGGTGGGGTGGTGTCTACCTTGTGGCGCAAGTTTCGCTCACACTTGGGTTGGGGAATGGGATCCCTGCTGTGGGTACCCCACCGACCCCCTACTCCCAACTAAAAACCCGATCCTAAACCCTAAACTACTTCCAACTAAGACCCGACCCTAAACCCTAAACCCTGAACTACTCCCAACTAAAACCCTAAACCCTAAACCGAAACCTCCTTGCGGCTTCCTCTAACTGCAAGTCAGGACAGAGACGGGGAGCGAGGAGGACTAAAATCGAGTCTAAGTCGGGACAGAGATCCCTAACAACGTAGGCTTAGGGAGACGCAGAAGCCTCACAGTAGCTGCTGCAAGACCCGCTGAAGGGCACTTACGGTTCTAGGTGTAAGGTTTTTAAAGTTAAGGTTTCGGGGTTTAGGGTTTAGGGCTTAGGGTGCAGGGTTTATAAGGTTTAGGTTTTGGGGTGAGGTGCAGGGTTTAAGCTTTAGACTTCGGGTTAAGGGTTTAGGGTTCCGGAAGTACTACAAACGGGCCAGAAAACTGAAAATCCTAAATGTCGGATCGGGAGAGCTCATCCAGAGTGCCAGGGCACGAGGCCTGACGACTTCCCTTGGCAACTGGCCCTGAAGACCTAAATCCCAAAAAACCCTAAATCCGAAACTGTGAATCAAGCCCTGAACCCTACATGGTGGGCCGGGGACTTGCTAAGTAGTTGTTTTTGAAGAGACACAAGTATCATAACCCCAATTAAGACACCTTTTAGGGTACTTTGTAACTCTACTTATTACCTACTTACTAAGTCCCCCGCCCTGCAAATTAGCCCTAACTCACAATGACAAGGTGCCCTTCGGAGTACTTCTCTTGATACTTACACCTCCGGGCAAGTCTGTGAAAGAGAGCATGCGCCATGTGGTTGTGGGTTCAGTCTCAAAACACTGGGATGGCAGTCGATCTCTGGCTTGTCGATACGCGGTTCGGGGCTCAGGGGATGCCTGACACCATGTCAGCGCAGTTCTCGCTGTTTCGTTGACAAAGGTCTAAGGTATGAGCCCTCGCTTGGGTCTTCCATGCAGTCTGCATGGACTACCAACCCCGCCCCCCTAAACCCGAAGCCCTAAACCCTAAACCCCCCCTAAACCCAAAGCCCCACAGTGTCCAAGCGGAACTGCAGAAAGCTTACTGCAAAGCTTACCTACTCTGCTAAGCCAACCTTTCAACTCCTAAGGATGGGATCCCCAAAATTGAAAACCCCTAACCCTAGGCCCTAAAACACGCACGCTAAACCCAAAGTAAACCTCTGGAGCCCCAAAAAAGACAGGGATCCTCAAATCCCAAGATCCTAGAGCCATACTCAGCGAAGGACGAAGTCACGAATCAAGAGCTTTAGGGGTACGGATTTGGGGTCTTAGTGAGTTGCAGTCCCTGCTCAAAAAAAGGCTTTAGGGTGCCGGCTTCCCCCAGGCTTAGTTGGATCCGGGTTTAGGGCTTTGGGCGTCTTTGGCGTCAAAGGTCTGTTGCCAACATGGCTACGTTAGGGATCCGCTGTTTCAGGGTCTAGGCTTTGTAGTTAACTCCACAAAGTTTGAAGCTTGGAAACAGTTCAGTAGTGCCGGCGTTCCCCATAACTGGCATTTTAAGCAAAGCGACAATGAGTTTCCAACTTCGTGACGTTCATTACAATGTGTTACCATCACCTACGAGTTCTACGAAGACTCACAATCTCCGCAGCGCCTGTTCTCGGAGCAGCCATCACAAAACGGTTTGCCAGTGCCTTGGATTGGTCCAGGGTTCAGGTTCTTTTTTTGGAGGGCCTTCTTCACGGGTTCGAGTCTGCAGAGAGCCCCAAGGGGCAGGCTAGGGCTTATCATTATGGGTTTAGGGTTTAGGACTCGTGTCAGGGTTTCTCTAAAGATTCTTACACTGGGTTGTAGTTTTGGGGGCCCTGAAAAGTTTTTTATGAATGGGTGCCTCCGTAGGAACCATAGGGGAAACTTTGAAGTTTCTCAAAGTGCCACCTAGTATATGATTTGGGAACGCATCCCTCAGACCAGTACCTGGCACCCTTTGAGTTGGGATGGCTGGGATGAAGTACATGTGATTGTCTTCCGTTTCAACTGCTGCGTAACTATTGTTGATGATATAAATCCTTTGCACTACCTAAGGGATCCTAAACTATGGGAGTTATGGGTACATTTCTTGGTAAATTTCTTATTATGGAGTGATATCATCAACCGTACTACTTGCTTCCGACTTCCGACACCCTAGCCTCAAACCGCAAAGCCCACCGTAGGGCAGACCCACAGCACACTGGTCGGGATAAAGTATCTGCACAACTGCAATCAGCTCAGTAGCACGGCATCCACTTCGCCGTTTGAGACTTGCCGACGTCGATGGCTGGCTCCTGCAGTAGAATGCGTTTCCTTTCGGGTTTAGAAAGTTGAGGCTTTGGGAGCGAAGTTGCGACTGAAGTTGAAAACGGTGTTTCACTGAGGCATATTCCGGACACAGACAGACACACACCTCTCTCCCCACGCGGGGCTGCATCTACACAAGTTCGCGCTACGAGAGAAGCCGAGGAGCTAGGTGATTCCCACAGTGGTCGCAGCCTCCGCCTCAATCGTGCAGGGTTGCTATGCATCAGTAGTTTGCTTCGTGTTGCTGTTGTTGTGGTTTTTATGTACCTCATGCTGCTACAGAACTGAAACAGCCTCTTCGAATGCACTCAAAGGGGCTGTTGCAATGCTAATGATGCTGCTGAAAGAATGAGCCGTTCCTTAAACACATCACCGTGCCAGGCTTCAGTGGCCTCACATACCAGGCTGTGTGTTTCCGGAACTCGTGGACTCGTGGCAGCGATTTTGCAGTTTTTATGTTGGAAACGATCCTTTGCCAAGCCCCCCCTCTGCAGAAACGGCACGGAAAACACAGCATGAGGTGCCCAAAGCACGGCGTTGCAGCAAAAATGCACTTGAAACGCTAAACGTTCAAGACAACCAGACAAAAAATCACAACAAAAAAAACGCGCAAGCGCCGAGCGAAAATGCAGTTTTGCGAATAGCTTGCATGCCCCCAGCGAGAGGCTCCAAAACCCTGAGCCATGACACCCGCCCACACTCATGATATCCTACAAGGCCCCGGTAAGACCTTGAAAGGACCTTCAAGGACCCTCAAGCAAGCCTTACCCAGAGAACCCAATTAAGGAATATGCCTTAAATGATAGGGGCCCTAATATTGTGATTTAAGGTAAATTCCTGAATTAAGGAGTATTGGGTTCTCTGGGTAATGGATCCTTCAGGGAAGCCATGGGCCCCAAGGCCTAAAGAGACCAAGGTGCAAGGAAAGCCCAGGAGGTGGCTGCCGGTGTCGATGATCACCGAAGTGAGCCTGGATTCGTTGGGGCTTTTAGCTATTCGGGTTTGGGGTTTAGGTTTTAGGGCTCGGGGTCTTGAACCCTAAACCCTAAAGCGTTGAGGGTTTAGGGTCTACTTGGAGGCTCATGGGTGGCAAAGTAAAGCTATAAGTCCACCAAATATGGATTAGAAGCATAAGTATACCTTACTTATCACCCTATAATTATACTTGTAACTACCCATGAACCTCCAAGGAGAGTTTAGGCCTGGGGAGTCTAGACCCTAGACCCTAAACCCTGGATTCTAGGCTTTAGGGAAGGTAGCTTGGGTAAAATCCCCGCTGAGAGCCCGCGAAGATCCCTCATTCCCTGTCTTGTTTAGGGTTTACAGCTTTGTGGGGTTTAGGGCTTTAGGGTTTAGGGTTTGTGGGGTTTAGGGTTTGTGGCTTGGGGCCAAAAATCCGAAACCTGTTCTCTTCATTACATAGCTTAGATTCTAGGTCAGATTCGATACAGTACAGCCATCCATCATCCCTAAACCCTAAACCCTAACCCCTAAACCCCTAAACCCCTAAACCCCTAAACCCTAAAACACCGGCATCTCGGACCCCAACCCCAGAGCTTACCCCAAATGCGCCGAGCCCCACCATCATACCCAGAGCCAAGCGAGAAAACCTCACTGAAAGAGCCCTACCTGAACCCCCAAAAGTAGGTGAAATATGGCCCAAAGCCTATAAAGGGCCATTGTTCTACATACTTTCAGGGTCCAGGTAAACGCTAAACCCTAAACCCACGCCATTCCCGGCTGCGCGGCTTGGGCTAGATTTAGGGAGCCTCCTAGCACTGACACATGCAGCAGCGGGTCGTGTTCAGAGCTTTAGGCTTGCGGGTTTCAGGCTCTAGAATTCGAAGCTTTCGGGTTGAAGGCTTTTAGGGTTTAGGGGTTCAGGGGTTTTGGGGTTTAGGGTTTAGGGTTTACGCTCTCACAACTCGGACCAGCGTGGCGAGGTTTCAAGGTGCGGAGTCGGCGTGAAACTGGAACAACACCCCACTCTCAAGCAGGGGCTTAGGGTTTCGGGGTTTAGGGTTCCTGAAACTCCAAACCTGAAGTCTTTAACGGTCCGAAGCCATGAACTGCAAACGTAAGGCTGCGATTGAGGCGACCCCACGAGTAAATCCGTGAAGTAGTAGGCGTACCTTGGATCGGGTTTAGGGTTCAGGAATTTAAGGCTTTCTCACACTCCTGAGTAAAGACAGCACAGAGACAAACTCTTGACGGGCCCAATCCTGCGGTAGCAGCCATACAAAGGGATACATCATGCTTCCCATCTCTTCGGGTCGTGAAGGTAAAGCAGAATTTTGCCCGCCGACTGTATTGAATATGTCAGGAGCACACAGAACCCGATGAGAGTGTCAGGGTCAAAAACCCGACCCGATATCGAGACACAACACGTGCCCGGTGGCCGATTTCTGATGCAACCCTAAACCCCCTAAACCCCTGCTGACTTCTTGAGCTCGCTCCTTTCCTCCCTGGTGTTTCGGCGCTCACACTCGCAAACTCCAGG
>CAJNJA010009523.1:0-11447 GCA_905231915.1 Symbiodinium necroappetens | reverse complement strand
CTGAACCCCTAAACCCTAAACCGGGGCAAAGGGATCCACTGAGACACCTAACCCTCGAGGAGTTTGGGAGATGAAACACTGGCGAAATATCCTGAAGGTGTTTAGGGCTCACAGCTGAGCTTAATCCTCTTCTTGAAGAGCATATGTCAGGAAATCACCACGAGGAACATGCAGATCCGGCAGGTTTTGATGTGTAGAGTTGCGGTGTATGGGGTTTCTGAAAGATGTAGGGGTGTTTTGAAGAGTTCAGCTGGGGTTTCTAAAGCCTCGAGACTCTCTCCCGAAACTGGTTCCCGGTTGGGGCTATATTAAAAAATGATCATTGTTGTTGGGCTTTTATTATAACAAACATGTAAAATTGTAGCCGACAAGGATCCAGGAAATGCGAGACGAGCTGCGTGGCAGGGCACTGGTGCAGCGGCCCAGCCCTCGAAAAGCGACGAAGCTCCGGGGAAAGGCCAGCGCGAAGCAGAGACCGCATCTGGGCTCTGGGGTGTTCTTCTGGGTCAGGGCTCAGGTGTTTTTCTTTAATTGGGGTAGAGAAGGTTTGGGGTGGTTGTCTACGGTTTTGGGCTTTTGGGGGTGTAGATGATGGGGTTTAGGGCTTTGGGGTTTAGAGTCCGGGCCTTTTTGTTGATTCAAAATTTAGGGTTTATGGGGTCAGGCTGTGTTCAGGGCTAAGGAGCCCAAGGCGAACAGCGACTTCGGAAAACCTCGCATCTAACCCAGAAGTCGGGCAGCCCCCCAAATCCTGAACTCCCTAGAAAGCCCTACAGCTACAGCCCTAATCCAAAAACTCCGAATGCCCGAAACCTTCAACCCCAATATCTGGTGGCCTTTACTACTTAGAATAGGGTCATTGGAGTAGAGGATACCATAAATTCAATCGGCTATAAATTCAATAGGCCCTACATGTCTTCGACCCCTGCATCCAAAACTCCGAAACTCAGTAGCTGAAGAAGTCCCTAAACCCTAAGCCCTAAAACCGAAGCCCTAAACCCTAAACCCCTAAACCCGAAACCCCTAAACCCAAAGCCCTAAACCAAAAGCCCTAAACCCTAAACCCCGAAGCCCTAAACCCTAAACCCTAAGCCCTAAACCCTAAGCCCTAACCCCTAAGCCCAAAGCCCTTAACCCAAAGCCCTAAACCCAAAGCCCTAAACCCTAAACCCTAAGCCCTGAAGAAGTCCGGTCACAGAAGCCAGCGCCGCTTGGCCGGCCCGGCGGCCATTGCTCGAAGCTCCCGGCAGGCCATTTAGCAGTTCGACTTCGGGTGTAGGGCTTAGGCTTAGGGTTGAGGGCTTAGGTTTGTTTAGGGTTTAGGGTTTAGGGGTTAGGGTTTAGGGTTTGGGATTTAGGTTTTAGGGTTTAGGGTTTAGGGCTTAGGATTTAGGGTTTAGGATTTAGGGCTTAGGGTCTACTCTCGCAAGTTGATATGCTGAGTATGGCACATCCTGCATGTCGGCATATGGATTAAGAGGCCCGGGTGTAGGGACATGCAGGGCTTTTGACCTGCTAGAATCCAGAATCCCGGAATGTTCTAGATCAGCAGCTCGCTACCACGGCTCCGATATTGCACGGGTATTGCGGTACAATCAGAGTCCTGGGACCTTGCTTGGAGGGTCAGGGGACTTAGTAGGTATCCAAGAAGTAGAGTTACAAGTACCCTAAAAGGGATCCTAATTGGGGTTACTGCACTCATTAAACCTGTAAACAAAAACTACTTACTAAGTCACCCTAAACCCTAAACCCTAAACCCTCCGACCCTCCAAGTGCAGATGCACAGAGCACGGCTCAAAGCTGGAAGCTCGAGGTGTTCAGTGCCAGCAGGTGCTTTCAGAACACTGCGAAACCAAGCTCAATCAGAGTTTCCGACGAGAAGAAGGGCTTTTTCTGGACTCTTGAAGTCGTACCCGTACTTGTCAGACCCCAAGAAGGGCGCCTCCAGTTTTCGACGTCTTACACCTTAAGGTACATCTACCCACCCAGCTTGGACTCGGAATCCCAAACCCTAAATTCCTAAATCCCAAAGCAATCTTCGAGCATCTGAAGTCGAAAGCAACAGGCCGAAGTCATCAGCTCTCTCTCTACCCACCATCCGAAACCACTTGCTGCGGTTTTACGTTTATCGCTTTCGGGTGTAAAGCTTAGAGTGGGGTTTGGGAGCCAGGAACATCCGTGGACCCTCTTAACACCCTGATGGCCTGACAAGACCACATAAAGCGTCATAAACTCATAATGCAGGGGCCTAACTAACTCCCAATGCTACTTTTGGGTTCCTTAATCTACTTAAAGGATAATATATCCCGAAGCCTTATTCCAATTCACGCCCCTCCATTATGTGTGGAGCCCATAAAGCACTGGATAGGCCTTCTGAACACCTAGAAAGCAACAGTCGAGAATCTGTGAAAGACTATATGAAATTCTAAGAAAAACTACAATTGATCTCGGTAGAAAGCCTACATCACTAAGATAGAAGCCTAAGTAATTAGCAATCGTACTTGCTTGCAGTCCCTTTTGTTTCACTATATTACAATCTCTATGCTATAATAAGATACTACCCCAAGAACAGTCAAAGCCCATGTCATAAAACCCTGCAAAACGTTATAAGCCCCTGTATCGGGCTTAGGGTTTTAGGGTTTATAGCAAAGCACAAAGAAGCCTGTTCTCGTTGTTGAGGCCCCAGTAGACCCCTAACACTAAGGGCACCCTTTTTTCCTACTCTTTGGGTTTAACAAGGGGCCCCAAAAACAATAAGGGCAAAAGGGTGATACTGGGGAACCTAGTTGTTGAGGCCCCTATATTTGCACCACATCTTGCCTTTGTCGGTCGGCTGCCTCGGCAAGTCGTCGCCGCTCCTCGCGCGAGGTGCCCGGCTTTTATACTTAACTTATCGGGGGGACAAGATAACAACAACCATAACAATATATTGGTTCCCTGTTGGGGCTTTATTATAACAAAAATGTAAAAAAGAGTGACTAGTCGTGATAATTAGTAATAAAGCTTCTGTATTAGCTTCCGTAAGTGGGGCCTGGGGCGTTTACAGGCTTCTAGCGGGTATCGGTAATCTAGCTTGTTGGTTCTTTTTTGTTTTCGGGTTTAGAGCGTTGAGAGGCTTCTGTAAGGTTTTACAGTGTTCTGTGCGCTTTGGGTTTAGAGGCCTAGGCTTTGTACTTGTCAGGTGTTTCATAAATGTGTTCTTCAGGATTTTGTGCGTTCTATGTCGTTCTATAACGCTTTTATAGGATGTCGAAAAAGAGTCTTATGAGAACTACAGGTTGTGTAGAGAGACAGCCTCCTCTTCTGTTTCTGTAGGTGTTCTGCAACCCCTGAACCCTAAACCCTAAAACCATGGCTCTTCAGTGGTTTGATGGGACCGATCACCAATGTCTGCGAACCTTCAGGGAACGACTGGCTGCCCCAGTTCCACACCTGCAAGAATCAAGCTAATACCACCCTGAACAATCCACGCTAAAAGCCTAAAGCCCTATATAGAACTCCAAACCAGAAAGGCCGAACGCCCTAAATCCCGAACCCCTATAGTACGCAAATATAGTAACCCTTCGAGAATCTTGAGGGGAACCTTTACAGAATTCTAACTGAAACAAACCGTCGAACCACACACCCCGGCCTTTCTCATCGCCGCCCTTTCCACGTCGAACTCGGCGTGCAAGGCTGTCCGCTCGGCCTCTACCTCGCCATGTACGCAAAACGTAGGGTTTTAGGGCCTATAAGGGCTCTACAGGGTTTGGGGTTTAGGGTGTTGGGTTTAGGGATTAGGACTCTTGGGGCTTGGTGTAGTGACCTTTGTATAGGTTTCAAAGGTAAAGGGAGTCGAGGGCCTCGGGTTATTAAGTTCCGGGCTTCCCGAAAGCCTCAACTTGAACTCCCCGCGCGAAGACGAGGAGTGTCTGTTGTCTTGCAAAAAAAAAGACTTCAAGCTTTGCTGAAAGAAGACGGAGACGAACAGCGCCCGAGACTCTAGACCCAAAGCCGCACCAAGAAGAAGTCGCAACAAAACTCGTTCTGTACAAATTCAATCGACAGCAGTCCACACTGTGTGCCCTGCGAGCTTTTACCTGGGCTCCGGAAGTGGTCACCCATTCCTGTTCGTAGCCGGATTGCTAGCAGCGAACACATATTTATAAAACCCTAACCCCCAAGCCCTAAACCCTACGCCCTCAACCATAAACCCTAAACCCTATGCCGAACCCCAAAACCCCAAACCCACAGCCCTCAACCCTGAACCCCAAACCCTTAAAGTGCATGCTTTAGATATCCGGTCGGGGCTTAATAGCCGAGAGACTCCGAGGTTCAACTTTTAGGGTTTAGGCTTTGGGGTTCAGGGTTTAGGGCTTAGGGGTTTAGGGTTTTAGGGTTTAGGGTTTAGGCTTTGGGGTTTAGGGGCTTTAGGGTGTTGAGGGGGTTTAGGCTTTAAGGGTTTCGGGTTTAGGGCTTTACCCTACCCTGAAGACACAAGGTCCATGGGCTTCGGAGGAAGGGATCCACAGCTTTAATGCTTAGACTACGAGGATCTCGATGGATTTCATCAATGCTCCGTGATTCAGAATAGCAAGGCTTTCCGACACCCTGGCGATCCTTTGGGTCAACAAACTTGAATAAGGTTTATTGACCTTTTCTTGAAGCAGGGACGCATGAAGTCTATGTCAAGCAGGTCCCTTAAGATAAGCCTGTGTGGATCCCTTGTAAACCAGCAAACCTGAAACAGAATTGTTCCTGCAGACGACTGAAATTTACAAATTTCGTTCCCTCTTGGGAATGAATCAAAAGAACACTTCAATCACTTTTCAACGACGAGTCTGGGTGAGATGAGGCTGTGGAAAGTTGAACGATGAACCCACAATAATGCTTCATAAGTAAACCCTGAACCCGCTCAGTTGTAGTGCGGAGACCCCAGAAGCGAACAGTGAATGAAGGTGAGCGTGAACTCCGCCTAGCGATCTTTCGTAGATTCATAAGCTTCTCCGCACAGACTGCACATTGGGTTGAGGGTCTAGGGTTTAGGTTCCATCTTCTTCATGTGTTTTGCTTTTAACCCGAAGACCATCCGAAGTGAAATCTTACGCGACGCGCAGATGCTTTTGCGCATTCGCGATTGCTCTGCCTGAGGCAAACATGCCTGGAATAACCTGTTAAATCCTAAACTAAACCCTAGACTAGGACTTGAACCCGATACCCCAACCTGACACCCCCAAGCCCTAAATTCGAAGCCTTGCCCTGTAAAGCCTAAATCCGAAACTCTAAACCATTGAAGCCTAAACCGTAAAGTCAAACCCCCGGTATTAAAACCTGAGGGGCTGAGTACCCCAGACCAAAAAGGAAAATCGTTAAACTATAGTAGAATTACTAGAACTATTTAAGCCCCAACAACCCTAAACCCCTGAACTTTAAACCCAGAGGCCTCCTTCCACAGCTTCTCCCGCTCCCGGGTGATGTCTCGCTCTGCAGCCTTCGCCTGTGCCTCTGACATCCCAAAATGTTTGTGGATTGTTCGGGTTTAGGGATTTCGATTAAACCCTCAAAGCTAAACCCCAAAGGCTTTAGAGTTTCGGTGTGAAAGCTGTCATGTGTTTCCTCTACAGCCACGACGTAGTTATAGTTCCCAATCTGCCGTTTTCCAAATGGGTCGGATTTTTGGGGTTTTTGTTTTTGTCTTTGCGTGGACTGACCTGTGTGCTTTTTGGTGGTGTCACGGACACGGCACTCAACCTTGGGGCTTTGCTTGCTGTCCCGTCGGCTGGCAAAATGCTTCTCGATGAAACTGCAGATCTGCATTTCGTCTTGTAAACAAGGTTCTCTGAATCGGAGAAAGTCGCTGCCACCCCCGCCCGCCCCCCGGCCTAAAAACCCTAAACTTTACATCCCTAAAGCCCTAAAGCCCTAAACGCTAAAAGTTAAATCCCTAAAGCCCTAAGCCCCAAACCCTAAACGCTAAATCCCTAAAGCCCTAAACCCTAAACCTTAAAACCCTAAAGCCCTAAGCCCTAAACTTTAAATCCCTAAAGCCCTAAACCGTGTTACCCGAATCAGGGATCCCCGACTGCCGGAACAGCAAAAGACCGAAAGTTGCTAAGTTTACTAAGGTTGGCCGCCCTAAACTCTAAACCCTGAACCCGTCTAGATCCCTTTAAGGAACTGTTAAAGGAACCCTAAACTCCCAAAAATCTGTCGATCCCTGAAATCCTAAACCCTAAACCCTACACCCCTATAGACCCCTCAAAACCTAAACCCTAAACTCTATACCCCTATAGATCCCTGAAAGGAGCCCTACACGCTCAACCCTAATCCCCTGTAGATCCCTTGAAACAACCCTAAACCAATGACCCTAAACCCTAAACCTTAAGGACTAAATGACCCTTATACCCTTATACTATGAGTCCCTATATGGCATATGAACCCTAAACCCTTTTTAGGGTTCTTCTCGTCCTTAAGGAACTGGGGCTCTTAACCCATGACCCTCCCTTCCCCACCTCCTAAACCCATGACCCTAAACCATAAACCCTAAACCCTAAACCGGGCCTCTTAACCCATGACCCTCCCTTCCCCACCTGAAGCTTCTTCAGAGTTTCGTTCTCCTTCTCGTACTTTTTGAGCTCCTCGTCCAAGGCCTGGGGTTCTCGCTGGGTTCCTGTAAAGGATACTGTAAGGGTACTATAGGATTTTCGGTTTGGGGGTTTTGGGTTAAAGGGTTTAGGGCTTGGGGTTTTAGGGCTCAAGGGTTTATAGGGTTTGGGGTTTAGTGTGTGTAAGGGTTTGGGGTGAAAGCTTACGCGTTTAGGGTTTAGTACACGCCCTTGACCCAGAACAAGAAGAAGTATGTGTAAATAAATCATAGGGGGAACGCTGTTCTGGGACCATGGCTTGCTGTTCATGATGGAGGGTTATGGTTTGAAGCTACGGATTTCCAGTTGTGGTTGCAAATTAAGTCTTTCGAGTTTTGGATGTTGCATTCGGGATGTGGGCGAAGGTTTTAATGTCAACCTCTGACTAATGACGCCGTTTGCTTCTTTGGCAGTCATGTTGGAATCCGTCTCACCATCCTTATAAAGGGGGCAGAAATGTTAACCAAAGGTCCGGCAGTTTCAGCGTGTAGACCTTTCAACCGAATAAATAGTAAACATGGTAATTAGGACCCCCCAATTTCAGGAATCCCGCTGGCAGGCGACACAGCTCCACAAACCTTAAACCCTACACCTCTAAACCCTAAACCCCTAACCCCTAAACCCCTAAACCCGTAAACCCTACACCCCTAACCCCTAAACCCTATAGAGCCCTAAACCCCGAAACACTTGGCCTAAAGTGAATTCGAAAGAGCTTAAAGGGAAGGGGCCCACCAAAGCTTGCACAGGGCCAAGCTGGCACGTGGAGGGGGATACTCTAGGGGCCTGAATAATCAGAATGGGGTTTTGGGGCCCATTGTACTGTAATCCTCATAAGGAACCCCCAAAATAGTACTGGTATACGTAATTACTTGGGCCCAGCATTACCATTGGACGGGGAGGGGCGTGGAACGCAGAACGCGACCACATATAGGCATGTGCAAAGGATTCTGGGTCCCAAGCCCTTCAAAGTCATACACACTAGAGACAAAATCAAAACCTGCAGAAACCCCAAGGAAATGCAAGGAAACAAGTGCACTAAACCCTTAACCCCTACCATAAACGACATCCTAAAGCCCCATGGCCCCCTATAGATCCTGCACAAACTTATCAATTATTCTTTATGTTTTTACATCCTATGTAAAACCTTCGTAACACCTTTATAATGCCTTTCTAAAACTTTAAACGAACCTTAAACAAATCATGTCAGAGAACCCTAGACGCCGAGGCGGGCACAGCCAGGCGCGCGCGGGCTTCTTCCGCCAAGGCCTCCTCACGAGGGACTCCCAAAGCCACAGGTTTGTCGTTTAGGGGTTTAGGGTTTAGAGGTTTAGGGGTTTGGGTTTCCGGTTCAGGGTTTAGGGTTTAGGGGTTTAGGGGTTTAGGGGTTTAGGGTTTAGGGTTTCGGGTTCAGGGTTTGGGGTTTAGGGGAGGGGTTTAGGGTTTAGGGATTGATGATATAAATCCTGCATTACCTTAAGGACCCTAAACTATGTGCATTATGGGATTTAGGGTTTAGGGTTTAGGGCTTAGGTACCCTCCTGCATTACCTGATGGACCATCACTATGAAAATATGGTATGTTCCTTATTATGGGTAGTGCAGGATTTATATCATCAACCGTAGGTTTAGGCCAGGCTGTTAATAATGGGTAGGGGTTTGGGTTCAAAAATTAGTATGCTCATGGCCAAGAGTCGAGGATTGCTGGTCCATGGTCAATATCACCGTCAAGCGAATCAACATTGTGAGCCTCGTCGTCGTCAGTATATTCACTAATCAGCATCGTCACGTTGGGCTGTTGTAAGTCGGAGGGCAAAGCTAGCTGAAGGGGCAAACAAGACGATCACCGCCAATGCTGCTGCTAGCACTTTGGCAACTACTACTGCTAATCAAAGTGCTGTTCGCAATCACAACAGTAGTCAAAAACGCAACGCTGGAATAACGGTCTGCTTCTGACGATTTAAAGGTTTTGGCTCTGGCTATAAGGAACGCAGACGGGGAGGTCACTAGGTCGATGTTCGCGGTAGTGAAACGAACAGCAGTACCACGTCGAGAAGTCAACAGAACCTATGGAATAAACCACTATGTCGCATGTCGCTGTGTTCGAAAAAATCACAACCAAGCTCCAAGAAGTAACTCTAACACACCTTTAGACTCACAAGCCTAAAGTTATCCAAGCCTAGGGTCAACAAAATCCCGTTCCGAGCTCCTAAAACCCCAGAACCCTAAATCCCGAAGCCAACCCTCAAACCCACCCTCGCAGCCACCGCAGAAACCGGCCCCAAACCTGCTCTGCAGATCCGGCTGCCGAGGGTGGCTCGGAGGACTTCGACGACTTCCGGCCTCCCAAAACTGAGGCTTCAAAGTTTAAGGTTTAGTTTTGTGTTTAGGCGGTTTAGAGTTTAGGCGGTTTTGGGTTTAGGGTTCGGTGTGTTGGGCTTGGAATCAGAGCCCGAAATGCCCTTAAACTCTACACCCCTTCGGTGAAAGGCCACGTCGCGCAGCCAGTCATCCCGTGCCAGACCGCCACTCCCGGCGTCGCACAGCCAGTCGTCCCGTGCCAGGCGGCCACTCAGGTCGAAGAGACGGTTGAAGCGCTCCGATCGCTTTGACGCGAGGTGTCGGACACAGCCAGAAGCCGAGAGGTGCCCTTGCATGTGTGCGTGACAAATCCGAGGACTTCACGCGGCTCAGAGAACACGACTGTTGAAGTGAGCCTCCAGGGCAAGGCCTCTCGGCACCGGCACCTGTGCCAGGCAATGTGTCCTGCTGCACGAAATCACCGCTGTGTGCTTTCCCATAACACCGGGAAAATCGGCCAGCACAGCTCCTTCATGCGGCCTCGGCCCTCAGGGGCTGGCCGAGGAATGCTGAGGCAGAGACACTGCCCAACACAGACTCTTGCCAGCAGCAGAGACTACTACAGCGAGGACAAGGAGGCTTTTAGGCTTTCGTAATGTAGGAGCCGTAATATTCAGAAGAACAGGGTTTTGGGGTAAATTATAGCAAAAATAAATTAGGAACCTCCCAAATAGCATCGGTACTAGTTTAGGCCCCTAGAGTAGTCTCTGTCATCATTTGTCGTAGCATAAGTTAACGTCGTCGCCACAGCCTTAGCGCTTAGCAATGACGATCATAATCACGACACGCTAATGTAGGAACCTGGTTAAGAAACCTTGGCCGTATAACCCCAACATATTAGGGTTCATAATAAGAACCCTAATAAAGACCCAGGCTTTCTTAATCAGGTTCCTATATTAGGTGTGGACTTCAACAGCCCCAAATTAATTGTAGTTCGGGCTCTAGATTAAACCAACAACGAAATCAACATTATCCCAAACCGGTACCTACGACCCTAGACTCTAAATCGTACACACAAAATCCTAAAGCCCTAAACCCTATGAACCCTATAAACCCTGTAAACCCTAAACCCTATAAACCCTACAAGCCCTATCAGCCCAATAAGCCCTATAAACCCTAAACCCTCAACCTTGAAATCCTAGACCCTATAGTCCCTAAAGCGATTGAAGTTGCTTCGTTCGGCGGTTGATGATATAAATGCTGCATGACCGTAAACATATCCTAAACTACGGGAATTATGGTATATTCCTTACTGTGGGTAATGCAGGATTCATATCATCAACCGTATGACCCTCAACCCTAAAGCCTAAAGCCTAAACCCCTCAACCCTAAACCCTAAACCCCTGAACCCTAATCCCAAGGCCCTAAGCCGGTAATGCAGGACTTAAATCATCAACCGCACTTCTGGGGCCTCCCTCGCTGCCCCGGCGCCGTGATGCCGCAGCTGCACTGCTGAGGGTCCCATCCCCTGAGGCACTAGGGTTTAGGGTTTGGGGTTTAGGGTTGGGGTTTAGGGTTTGGGGTTTGGGTTCAGGGTTTAGGGACTGGGGCTTAGGGTTTAGGGTTTGGGGTTCAGGGTTTAGGGATTGGGGTTTAGGGTTTAGGGTTTCGTATGTTTTGACGACGGGGTATTAATGTAGCTTTGGGTTTGGGGTTTCAGGGTTCAGGTTTCGGTTCTTAGGGTAAGCCTGGACTAAACACTGTAATTAGATGGTGAGAGCACCGGTGTCGAAACCATGCAAACGTGCTATATTTTCATTGATGATGGTTTCCGTCCGAGACATCGCCCGCCTGTCATCATCCGCCACCTAAACCCAAAATCTCAAATCCCGCAACCCCACACTCAGCCTAGAATAAAAAAAACCTGGTACCTGAACCCCGTAGCCTAAACTTTGAACGGCCGCCTGCCGTAGGCGCTTGGCGACCATAGAGCGCGGAGAAAGCGTCGGCGCCCTCCCAGTGCGCACTCCTTCAACCAAGTTTTGTCTTCCCCAGGAAGTCAGGCTGTATCTTAACACCTACACCCTAACCCAGAGAGCTCAATACCACTCAATTAAGGAATATGCCAAAAATCAAAATATTACGTAACCCCCTATAATTTAGGGTATATTCGGCTCTCTGGGATCAAGTAAACCCTGCGTGAGCTGAACAACTAAAACCGCCGATGACAAAGAGACCCACGGTATGAATGTACCTTAAGGACCAAATGACCCTTAAAAGTAGCGGCCCTATACCCTTATACTATGAATCCCTACATGGTATATGAAACCTAAACCCAAAACCCAAAACCCTAAACCCTAAGCCCTAAACTCTAAACCCAAAGCCCTAAGCCCCAAACCCTAAACCCTAAGCCCTAAACCATAGGCCGCCCGCGCCGGGCGGCGGCCGGTACCACTGAACGCTACCGCTTCGAGATCTGCTTGCTTTGCCAAGCAGATCGAGTCTGCCAGGCCTGATTAGGCACTGC
>CAJNJA010009522.1:0-14573 GCA_905231915.1 Symbiodinium necroappetens | reverse complement strand
GAAAGCGAAGGGAACTGCAACGAATGCGCCGTCCAAAACTCATGAGCCTGATCGCTTCTTGTGTTGTTCTGGAAGATGCGGATTTCTTGCGCAAAATTGATGCTATGTAGTCTTCAGCGAAAGATTCAAGATGAGGATGACTTTTTCACGGGTGACTTGGTTGATGAGCTGGTTCTTGACGACTTGCTTGCTGAGGACAAACAAGATTTTCGATTGGTCTCAGTCGCAGTTCAGCAGAATTTACGTAAAGGGTGCAGCTGCAGCCAACCTGGCAAACCGTCAAGAAGTCGCAGCGAGCGAAGGCCAAGGCCAAGGGAAAGTTAAAGGCAACGGAACATGAGAAAGTTTCTTCGCGTGTGTTGCCCAGGAAACGGTCTAGGGCTCCGGATGAAAATGGTCGAGAGCGAGCAGAGCCGGAGGCAGGCGACCAGAATGTCGACATGGAAGGCAGAGTGCCAGGGCCGGAGGCTGACGACCAGAATGTCGGCGTGGACGGCAGAGTGTTTCCCAGCACCCGGAGACCGGGGTTGTTGTACTCCGTGGCCCGCAACAAGGTCAGCGGCAGCCGATTCGTGACCGGCCAGGGGTCTGGAGACCTGTTCAATGCCCTGGTGAGATTAAGTACGACCCGAATCCTGGTGGCACGGACAAACCAATTTGGATTCTCCGAGTTCGTGTGACACACGACGGTATCTTGGAAAGATTCAGCAATTTGTTCGGTTTAAATGTACACAGCAGGCAAGTCCAAGTAAACCAACTTCGTCGTGCTTCGACGTGGATACCTGGTTGCCTTTCAGTTAAGTTAGTTGACAGGACACTGAATGTGTAGCTAACCTGCTGTGTTTGTGTTACAGTACATGAATGAATGAATGTGTGTCTGGCATTGGAGGCGAGTGGTCCCACGTCGTACCCTATCACTGGGAACGTGTGGCTTCCAGGATGCCAGAAGAGCAAGCCCAACAACACGTCATTGACCACAGGCCCTGCTGTTGCCCGAACAAGAGGCCTGCCGCCCAGATTGCTGGAAAGAAAATAATATATGTGTGTGTGTATGCATTCATTGCAGCAGATCCTGTTACATTGGTACGTGTCCTGATTGTTCAGCACATTTGATGCCAAGAGTGAGAGAAAAAGGAGGTGAGTGAGCGTTTGCAGCAAGTCAATAATGCTGGTCCAAACACATTATGGTTATGGGCTTAATTTCCTGCCGTATTACAAGTTCTCGGCACATAGTTCCACAAACACACAGTATGTTTAGAAGGTGCTTCTGAACAGAAACAAGTTTGGTCCGATCTGGCAAAAGTCCAGTCCGTCATAAAGCCATGGAAGCACAGCAACGCCAGGTCTTTCGAAAGCTACTGTCGGTGGGAACAGGTCCTCTACTGGCCAGGAAGCTCTTGCGAATGTGGCACAGATCTTTCGAAGACCAAGTCGTGCACCTTAATATCATTCAGGAACTAATTGATTGGTTGCCAAAAGCCGTGTAACGGTAGATGGCCAAACTAATAGCCGAAATTCCCAAGGGAATGCTTCACCGACTACTTGGAATTCCGGCTCTATAAAAACCCCCTCGCCTACGCCAGCTACACGCAGGAACTGACAATCCTCAAGAAAATCGTTGAAGTGGACTGACCTGGGAGCTAGGCTGGTGGCTGAATTTAATTCAAATGTGTGTTAACCGTACATATTTGTTGACGTTTCACCCAGTTTCGGATTTGAGACGGAGGGCAGAGCGCCCGAGAAAGGCAGAGTGCCAACACCGTTTCAACCAGCAACCTACCTGATACGCAAGCTGGCTTTCGACAGTTTAGTTCGTTTGTGCAACAGATTTAACTGGCATACTCTAATTGCAAACCTCTTTGACTGTCGCAAAAGCCTTGGGCATCTAATCCCTGTGGTTCCCGACCATCGCAAACGGTCAATAATCTTTGGCGACAACAGTGAGTTCGGCATTGATCTTTGCAACTTTGATGGCGGTTTTTGGACGGGTCTGGGCATAGAGCTAGGACACGATTGGACTTCCAGGTCTTGTCTCCGCCTCGTTGCAGATGAATGTTAAAATCCAGATGACCTTTGTCATCATTTTCTCTTGCCATCATCTCCGGATCCTTGCGGGAACGTGTGCGCTTCAGTGCTTATATAATGTACTGCGTCGTGTTCACGCAAAGCAGTGCATGTAAGATACCCTTGAACAAAAAAAGTATGGCGATGCTTTGCAAGTTACGGACAGGAGCCACGTCTTGCAGATGCCCTTCCTGAACAGATGCCTGGCCAAGGGATTGGCAGCAGACACGCTCTCAGAACACAGTACTAGTTTATGCCGCGACTTGATGACATGCCAATTCCAGTTCAACTCCTGCCCAGGCACGGGACACAACCATGCCAAAAGTGGTAGTCCAGCCAAACCTGCAGGCGCACGCTATGCCACTATGCGTGATGATGCTACTGTACATGCTTGCAATTTTCCGCTGTACGCAGGAATTATTGTCGCAACTTGACCACCTTCTGCCGCGTTGCCCGGCTGCACAAGTTGCTGCATGTAAACTCGCACAATAGCAATAACCATTCAATCATTGACAATCAATAAGTATATATAAGACTCCAAGACGTCGTGGGTCTGCTTCCCGAGTTTCTAGTAGCTCAGCCGGCGTGGATCTGTGGCAAGAGCAGCACTGCCCCAACCACCACCACCACCACCACAACCAGCCACCAACACGAATCAGGTGCTTGACGGAAGCAGGTTTTACCGTGTCACATGCTTTGCGGCGCAAACTTCGGATCATGTTGGCGCGACGCAAGCTGTTAAGGCCAGCAGGACCCCGGCATTATGTCCGCCTGGCAGCACGTCCGAACGTTGCATTTGATGCGCGGCTCACGACCTCTTAAAGCAACACAAGCTTGTACCAGTGAGATCAAGTGAGCACTCGCCTCCTCCGGGTCTGCCACGAGCCAGCTAGGGTGCCATGCCGTGTGGAGCTTTGACTGGTTGTCCCTCCAATTCGTACGACCGAATTACCTGAGTTCATAACGCAATCTGCTCCGCAGCCTTCATCGGCCTACCGCACACTGACGGTTTTGGAATACGTGGAGGGCAGCCGAGGCCGAGCTGTTACAGAGCGGGTATGGAAGACAAATTCAATTCAATCTGCATTTCCAACTGCGGCTCATTGATGTTCTCAGGCCGTGCTTGAAAGCTCTAAATGATGAGCCAAGGGGTTTCGGCGCCACTTGGCTCATCATCGTGGAGTCTTCAGGGCCTGAACTCTCCAGAAGTATTGGCCAGGGGTTTCGGTGCCCTGCGGCTTGGAGTTTTCAGCCCTTGAAAGCTGCAACATGATGAGGCAAGTGTTTTCGGGCGCCCTTTGGGTCATCGTTTGGGGGTTTGCAGGCCTTGACGGCCCTGGCGAATCATTCATAGTTCAGCTGTGTATACATCCGAATATACAAAGGCGGACCGTACCTGTAGCTGCTGGCAATGCATTGGCCGTGATATGGAAGTGCTTTGACCTTGACCACGCCAGCTTGGCGTTCAACAGGGGCCTGCTGGCCTGAGTTCGCCTGCCAGCCTGTGCTGTTTATAGCTGTCACCACGACGAATCTCAAAGTCACGAGTTTGCTTACAATGCTTGACGAAAGCCATTGTGGTTGCAGTGCAATCGGAGGAGGCTCCCGTGCCGGCCGATACTGATACATGTCAGCAGGCTTAAGCATACACGGGATTTTCCAGAACACGAGCTGATGGCATGTTTCGTGCAGCCGGCCTTGGGGCTCGTAGCGCCGCAGGCGACCAGGCTTTGCGCTTGGTGGGGCATCCAAGTGGTGCAAAGCTACTAGAGTTTCGAACTTACACACGTTCAGCGAAGCGCACCCGCCTCGAGCGAAGCATCGTCTGGTGTTTGACAGGCTGAGCACTGGCAGGGCCCTGACTCAGGCACAGCTGTGCAACGCCGGAAAAAACTGACTGCTTGTACAGCGGTTTCAGCCAGGGGCGACGCGAGGTACTAGTTGCAGTCGGTCCGATGCTTACATGAACGCATGTCTCCACAAAGCTCGATGCTTCATGAGTTGCCTACTCGCAGACTTGGGACAGAACTTGAGGGCCTGAAGCCGGCTGGAGTGAAGATGAGCCGTGCGGAGCTCAGCTGTTGCACTGGTGGCACTCGTCTTTGCAGACATCGCGTAGGCTTGGCTCTCATTGACTGTTTCATCTGTTTCTCTGACACAAGAGACGAACACAAAGTCAACTTGTCATCCTTTGCTTTTTCTTGTTGCCGCATTGCGACACGACTAAGGTCCGAGTTGGACTTGTGAGCCACTTAGATGTCTCGATGCAGCTACTGTACTAGCTACTGCCCGTCAGCCATCTTCCGTGTTTGGGCGAGGCTTCGCTCTCCAAGCTTTGCCTAGGCTGTCATCTGCTGGCTTCCAGAGCATGTCGCTTGGACAAAGAATCCTGCGATCCGACGTTGCCACCACCACACTCCTGGTACCGTTCTCAGACCCAGCCAAGCAGTCCGTCTGTGTCTACAGTTGGCCCTCAGCCTCCAGCAACACACCGACAGGCCTTTGCCGAGCAGATGCTTCCGACCTGATACTCTGGCAATACAAAAAGCATTGGTTCACGCGACGACATGGCCCATGTCAGCGAAAGGAAGGCCTGCGTAGACAGATTTGGGGCCCTCAGCACAGCGCTCTGAAACTTCGAAGTGTTACTTTGAGTCTTGCCTCGATCTCAAGCTGATTTGGTGGCTGCGGGCCAGCTCAAGGTCCAAGCGCAGCCGCAGCAGCAGCAAACACATTCAGCATCCATCATGCATCTGTCCGTTCTAATTGCTACTACATTGCACTCCAGATGCCAGCGGTTGTAACCCCGAGGCACAGTAGCAGAATGATAAGCTTGCTACCCTGAACCCGCTTGTAGCAACAGGAGCACTTGGCTGACGTTGTAGATTGTAGAGGCGACATGAACCCGAAGCAGGAAAGCCTGCCAGCGCGTTGCAGAATGAAACCATCTGTCAGCATGTTGCGGCTCATCACCTGCATGTTCGGAGAGAGAACCGACGAATATGCAGTTGTCTTACACTGCGTCAGTTGCACAAGCGGATGATTGTCTTCACGAGGGGCATTTGATTCTCTCAGTTCATCAGTCTGTGAGATGCAACGCCTGGAACCTCTGCAGGTCATCGAAGCATGTACAACATCTTGCTGATCCCGTGAACAGCTCAGGGGTGCAAGCCATGAAAAACATACAGTGGGGCAAATTGGACTTCCAGAGTCGTATTGCTCTTGGACGGGGCAGGTTTAAACTTTCTGCACTGAACAAGAATTTCTGAGCCTTCAGACGCGGCAAAGGTCAACCCACCAAATAAACGGCTCAAGGTCCGAGACCCAGTGCTGCTCTTCTTAGGAAAAGCTGTGCGGATTGTACTGTACTTTTCGGCTGCGTCAAGCGGTCACTGATGCAGTCACTCAGCGGGCAAACTGTCTGCATCTGTCTGCTACTTAGCCAGCCTGTGAGCTGCTTGGCGTCTAGGCCAAATCCGAGCACGGTGACCAGGACGTTGTGGAGTCCAAAGTGTTAGGCTTCTGACTGGGCTGAGTCTGTGGAGCAGTGCCATTCCAAGCTGACGAAGGCCGGCCTGCAAACCCTCTTCCGACAGTTTGCGGACGAGGTTAGCGCCATGCCACCATGAACAGAGCGGTAGCCGCATCACACACTGGCTTTGCAGCTGGAGGTTTGACTTGGCATGGATGCTGGGGTCGAAGACTCAGATGTCGTGTCTGGGGCAAAGCCTTCAACATGCAAAGCCTGCAAAGCTGCGAGGATGTTCGTCTCCTGAGATTGGCATCTACGTCTTGGCAATTCAGGCTTCGCCCATAGAGCGCAATGGATTCAGTCCGTTTGGTCAATGACCAGCGAGCCAAGTCAACAGTCGCATGCCTGCTCGTCGCAACCACATAGGTATAGGCCCATCCAGAACACCACAGATACATGCGGACACTTGTTGAGTTGCTTCCCTGGTGTTTGACGCACTGTGCGTGCCTAGCTGTAAGTTTGTGCAAGAACTACAGCCGGCCCGAACTCATCTCCCCAGAAGCATTCGCTCTTCCGGCCAGACGGGACGAAATGGGCCAAACCTTAGCCATGAAGATGCAAAAGAGTGTTTTCTGGCATGGACTCTCTAAGGTCGGACGCATCCACTTAGACAGCATCGGAGGAGATTGAGCTTGATGATGCTAAGACGGGTTGGCAGAGAATGCTGACGTTGCCCTCAGGCCTCAGGCTAGGCAGCTAGGCCTTTACCGTAATCATGCGAGCGGACGATGTGTTGGAGGAGCGAGCCCGGATCTATACAAGGCTGCAATGCAGGAAGTGCGCAGGACGCTGCAGGAGAATGTCGGCAGAAAGTCCTTTGCAGTGCATCGGTGAACGAAGTTTGACGGAGCCGGTTCCCGAGGATTCGTTGCCAGGTGGCAATCATGTGCTCGCCAGCTGTACATGGGCCCTCCACTTATTGTGACTGTCCCGACGTGACCGCCCAAGCATACTTGGTGTGTCTCCTCGGAAAGCAGCAGTTCAAGAATGAGTCGAGGCTAAAGAGTGCCCAAAGCAAAGTGGGCACATGGTCGAAGTGGCCATAGTCACCACCAACTCTACGTGGCCCAGCATTTTTTCAGGGTGCAGTGATACAGTCGCGGTCCTGCTTGGTTCAGGTGTCGAGGCTTCGGTGAGCTGTTGAGCATGCTTTCAGCCATTGCGGGCTCACTGTGAGAGTAGATGGCGCACGGCCTCCTCTTGCAAATCCATGTGCCAGTGTCGATATCTGAGAACGTATCGAGTGGCATAGCGAGTGGATACCCGCACTTGCCATCTTACCGATGCTGGTCGGCACTGTTCATCTTCAGGTCGGGTCTGGTGTCAACCTGTGAACTTTGTAGCTTCTTTCATCAGCTTTGCGCAACCCAAGGATTCCGCAAGCTCTGAAGCTATGTCCGCCGCCAGCAGAGAGCAGGAGAACTGACAGTCGGCGTTCCAATTGTAGCCTGATATGTTAAGCACCATGCAGGAGAAGCCGACGCTGGGTGAGGTCGTCGATCAAATTGGACTAGGACCGGCGCAGATTCTCGGCAGGTTTGGCTGAAACGTATCCACTCAATGCAGGCCTCAGGCTAGGCGGGCCGGCGCATTGAAGATTCTAGAATCCTAATTTGCCAACAGGTTGTTGGCTCCGTTTCCTGGGTGATTAAACTCTCGGTTTTTGGTCCCTCTACTGACACTGCTGGGACCCGTGAAGACAAGCCATATGCCTCCACAGTGCGTGAAACGGGACGTAGTGGAACCTCCATAGTTTGGTCCACCAGACTGCGAACTTGATGCTCGGTATCGTCGTGAGGCGAGATAGCGTTCTTGCCAACTTAGGGTGCGTGCAAGCCTCCTCGGTGGTGGAGTTTGGCTGGCAGATGGCGCCGAGCTGCTCCTGATTGGCAGTGTGCTTTGTCCTCGTTGGGACTCTGGAAGGACGGCAAGTTTTCGAGAATTGTTTGCTTTTTCTCAGGCAGCATAGCATAACTGCCTGAATCCAAGGTAGCAGACACACTGGCCAGAAGTTGGCAGCTTTCGCGTTTTCTGAAGGGCTTCGTCGCCTCTCTGCCAGAGTCAGCTCGTGCATACTGTAAGACACGATGAGTAATGTGGCAATCGATTCCCCATGAGTTCTCGAACCATCAAGTTCGTTTCACTTCGCGGGTCCGCAAGCACTCGTAGCTGGGGTGCGCCGGGTGCGCGGGAGGGGGACACGGCGCCGACATAGCCTCAGCCCACGTATCACACGCAACCGAAACCAGTGCGCGACCCCACTAGCACGGACTGCGTGCGCTGAGCAGCTTTTTTGCCTACATCCTCTGAGTGACTCGTCATTGCACCTTTGCACGTGAAGCTCGTCTTATCTCATCTCGCTCTCAGGTCACTGTGGTCTACACAGGGGTCATGGTCGGAAACATTTCCAGTGGACCTTTGGGCGCACACCTGGGTCGAAGGGAGTTGGTCATTGCCTCGTACACGGGACACTTGGCTCCGCACAGAAGCATATGTCATTGAGTCATCGAAGTGTTACACAATGCTGCGCATCAAGCCGTGTGCCAAGAAACGAGTACCGTCGAAGAAAAGGAGCATCTTTCGCTTGCCTGAGGTATTTTCATTTTCAGCATTCTGTCTTCGACATCATCCACCATAGCCGCGACTGTGCTGATGACAGCTTATGTGGCCATGCAAGTCTAGCTTTGCTAGCATCTCGAGGTACTTCTCGTTTGGAGGTTCATCGTCGGCTGGAGCATCGGCATTGGGCAGCCAGCATGGATGGCGATTGCAGCTGAGATCACGCCCTCTAGCTGGAGAATCGTTACTGGGGGGTTCTCGCAGACAATGTTCGCATTCGGCGATCCTTGGCTCTTGGTACTGTGATGAGGCCCTTAAATCCTGCCATGCGTGAAAGAGTTTCCGACGAGTGAGATGCTTGTTGACAGTTCGGGACTGCCTGGGCGAGCTCCCGGCGTGTTCAACTCAGGAGCTCTACGCTGCGTTCCTGCTGATGAACGATGACCCCAGTCTAAAGCATTTGAACTGGCGCCGTGTCATCCAGCTCGGTGCCATTCCCTCCTTGATTTTGATGGCACTGGCCATCCCCTTCCTGAGGCTTGGTGGCACTTTGGACAGGTTCCAGCTGCAGCAATCCACACCTAAGCACCATCTGAGACAGATGCTCGCAGTGCAAAGAACACATATTGAATACTTTTGGGGCAGCTCAGGCAGCAATCGCCGACCTACCTGCAACTTAAAGGATGTTTGGCACTAAGCCTGGCCGGATCGGGCTATGCAGCCGATGATAGTTGGCCGCCCTGCATGGTTTGAAAATCAGGTCATGCCGAGGCGATCAAAGTTCTGGAGAGCATGCGCAGAGACAATCGAGCAAGCGATGTCTCAGTTGATTTCAGGCAGACCTTAGTGACTTAGTGATTGTTATGCACCTTGTGTGGTTTTGTGAGGCCTGAGAGAGATTGAAGGCCATTGTCAGGTCAAGCAAGAATAAGCCAAAGTTTTCTCCAGCAAATGTCCAGGCTTCCGCTTAATCCGACGTCGAGTTCAACCGAAGGGATGTTGGACATGTTGTGGAAGCAGGGCAAGGCCAGGCAAGGCAGCGGTTCCTTGCATTTGGCACAGGGTCCGGGTAGCTTCAAAAACTGTATGGCGATGCCTGTCCTGAAGACCATTTTGGGCGCAAAGCTGATCTTACCCACAATGGTCGTGTCGTGACTTGTCGTGATCTGGAAAGATACAGCTAATGTGTATCGTGAAGCTGACGAGCCAACTGTAGCCTCATCGGTTTAACAGTTGACAGACTTGTACAGTCTGGCCAAGCGGTGGTTGCTTCTGAGATTTACCTGCTTCGAGCTCAACCTTCTGTATTATGGATGTATCTATGCCTTTCCGCAAGTGCTTTCTGACTTGGTGGCAGAGAGCCTTGGCTGTGGAACGTTGTGGGATCTAAAGCAGGCTTGTCTGCGAGTCCTGGATGCCTTCGCAGTTTGAGACTTGCAGCTGAGCCGAGGGGTGCTGCACAACAGTTGCTCGTTGGGGCACTGTGGGAGATTCCCGGAGTTTGCATTGGCATTGCCCTCGGGATCATGTACCTCAGGACTGTGAGTAAATGATCCGGGTGCGCTTGTAAGTTGCATGTGTGCTGCTCGCGACCCTGTTACAAGAGCACCACTGAAGCCACTCTTGTTTCTTTTGCTTCGACAGGAAGACAGGCATCAAGTTTTACCTGACCTTAGCCGCAAGTGTAACTCTGCTCTTCATCATCGGAGGGAACAATCGCAACAGACACTGGGCCTTTGACATCGCACTCTATGCGGGCTATTACGGAATCAAGCTCTCGCCGAATATTGGCTTCGTCTTGGTTTACCAGGTCGCAACGCAGAACCTAGTATACAGCGACCTTCTGTCTTGTGTCAAGAGGGTGATTTTGCGTTAACTTTGCTTGCGAACTTGCAGTCGTAGTCTCCTTATATGTCGACAATGCTGTCGGTCCTGCGCAGGTCGCCAACGAAATCTACCCTGCTGAGGTTCCGTTTGTTCATGCTTGTTTGCCGTTTCAGTTGGCGAGTACCGCAAGTTAGGTTGGCTTGACGTCCTTCCAGACGTACCTGTTAGTGCTCACTTGCACCGCAGTGCGCGCATTCACAACTACAGCCACGTACTTTGCACACGATTCCCACTTAATTCTCGGCATTCTCTTGTGATTTAAAAATGACAACAGTCTGTGACAGTGCCCAAGCTGATTAGCTCATCACATGCCTGAGTCTGTCCTCGGTGTTTTTGGCTGCTCCTACGCGGCAGCACTGAAGACTGGCAATGTGCTCCCAGTGTGCTCTAAGTACTAAGGCAATTCGGCTCAGTGAGAGAACCTCTTACACTCAAGTTGTTTTTCGTGATCTGTAAGCCTGAATGTTTTGTCCCGATATCGTGATTGGAGTAAGCTTTCTTCACTGGAGTGGAAGCGAAAGCTGAAACATACAAGTGTACCGAGAGAAAGGGCCGCGGGCAAGTTGAAAGAATGGCCGCCACCACATCATGCATTTTGATTAGCATCTCTTCCTGAAGGCAAGGACTTTGGGCTGCGGGCTTTGCTTGGCCTGTGGGCGGCTGGCAGCAATGTTGGGGCCGTTGCTCTTCGAAGGGATTCTTGGATGTAGAATCTAGCAATCTAGCCTTCCACCAGATTTTCATGATTGGCAAAGCTAGGACAAGCAGCCGAATTTGTGCATGCATCCCATCTAAGGCTCTTCGAGCTTACTGGCACATGGCTCACGTTTTTTCTGATCATGGCCGGCTTTGCAGTCTTCAATCTGTACGTAGTCGATGTTATTCCAGAGACTGCGCCCCTTAGCTTGTGTTAAGCAACATTTCAGTCTGCCAAGCTCAATGTCGAAATGCCACGGCCAAGGAACAAGATTCTGGACGACCATCGGAAGCCAAGCAAGTGAACGCATGCTTGTGACAGTAGAAAGCATCCAGGACAAAGCGTTTCACCAGCTTGAGACGCACACGTGACTGTGGCAGCACATGCAAGAACCGAAGCTGTAAAATTCAAGTCACGCATTCATGTCTGGGGGGTTGGCACTAACGCATGCCACGAAGATTGCAACAGAAGCAGCTCCGGAACAAATCTTGTAGCATAGCCGCAGGAGTGCTAGCACATTGCACGGCAGGTGCCAGAAGCTGCAGCCAGCCGATCCCTTGCTGGTTCTCCACTCTTTCTGATTTTTCCTCCTCTTCAGCTATGCCCGTGCAGCCCCACCACCCCTAGCCCGAGGCATGGCAAAACAAGCCGCTTTGTGGGGGCTTGGCTTCTGCCTGAGACGTTTGGAGCTTATTGACTGCACAGCATGAAGTTCGCACATGCCCCAGATATCCGCGACATGGACATTCCTGAAGAACACGTCGTCGGCACAACATGTCCTGCAAATGGCTCAAATGGCCTTTCCAGCTTGCTTGACCCAACCCTGTCAAAAGGTTGTTCTTTGCGCACGAAGTATCCTGAAGCCAGGCGAAGCTCGAGCTGCAAGAAGCGAGGCCATACCATTTTGCAGCCGATTTGCATTTTCGGCATTGTCAGCTTCAGCTGCGGGCACAAGGCGGAAGACAGTGGCTTTGGAGCTACCCTCGAGGTGGTTCGATGGTCAAGTGCCCAGACAGGCTCGACTCGAAGAGAACCTAAGTCAGTAGGATACGGTACGTTGCACCTTGACTTATGCCACAGGTCAACAACATCGGCCCTGAGCCTCTTAGACTTGACAGCGCGAGGGCAGTGGCGCAGCGGTGCTACCGTGTTGTCTTCTCTGGCAGATTTGAGGTCCTGCTGGCACCAGTTCGCACTACTGTTTGGAAAGGCTTGTCGCTGTAGTTTTGCATCCTGAACATTCCGTCGCACAAATGAGCAGAATCGTGGCGCTGGCTTCGCTAGCAGGTTTCCACAATTGAGCTGGTCCGTCCAAACGCAAGTGTCCTGGTGCAGCTGCCCCTTGGAATGCAAGACAGATTGGGCAAGACCTCCGAGTGTTTGGACTGTCGGGCGGGAGTGCAAAAAGTGCTCCGCAGGCTGGTGTCCTACAAGGTGCTCTTACTGTCTGCACAGCGAACCAATAGCCACAACTTTTCGGGTGAGACTGAATCACGTTTTGCAGGACCCCGAGGGAGCAGCGGCACTCATGGAAGCCTTGACCGACCGCTACCTTCTCTACACCAAGAGTGGTGGCCCGAAGCCAAAATCTCTTGGCAGAGCAGCGAAGAGGCTGGCAAGTGAGAGGGAAGCATAGTCTTGCATGCAGTTCCGGACGACTGCTACCCCGTCACCCTCACTCCGGGAGACGGCGTGGACCCCGCAGCACTTCCAGACACTCTCAAAAGTCATGATGAAGACTTTGCCAGGCTACTCCCTCAGAGAATATTACTGCTCTGCCAGTTCTTTCCCCAGTTCGATCGCCATTTTCGCCGTGCACATCATCCCATTGGCATCGTTGGCTCGAGGTGTTCCAAGCCTCCCTCCACGGGAGGCCGCTTTAAAGCATTGAAGAGCATACTCGGCACGCACATCAAGTTTCCTCGGCGAGCAGGTTGCCCAACAGGAGGTGCGACACGAACGACCTGCTGTTGGTGGCCAAACTACTGCAGCGCAGGAGCGAGTTCGATCTTTGCAGCATATCCCGCAAGATGCCATGCATGGGTTTGTATGTGCGCACACCAGGCTGAGTGCACCTCCCTCGCAGACACCCGTCAAGTCTCCGCCGAGGCTACCGGACCTCCTGCAGCGAGAAGCCTACCAGAACGGTGTTCTTCAAAGTCCATCTAAACGTATGCCGCTGCCAAGGCATACGTGCTGCGGCGTTGTGGCAAAGGCCCCGTGTCTGGAGCCTACTTGTCTGGAGAGCGGATCCACGTGGACTGGCAACAACCCAGTCGCAAGTTACAGATCTTTGCTGTGCACACTGGAAAGTGCCATGGACTCCGGCAGCATGGTTGATTGATCCAGGCCGGATGCCCTTCGGGAGCCACCAGAAAGTTTCAGCATTTCCGCTCAGAAGCCACGACTTGTCTTCGGTTCATTTCTCAGAGGTCAGACTTTTCGTTCCTGGTGGCTCTTCGCAGCCCTAACCGCACGGACAGAGCACATGGCACTTTGCAAGAGGTCGCGAAGATACTTGTGATGTGTGGGGCCTACTGATGTCCGCCGCATCCTGCCATTTTCTGTAGTCATCGGATGCTTTCTGATGTCTGATGATAGCCCCAGAGAGAAATTCCTTGAGGCAGTCCTGCGGCATCAGTATGTGTCAAAGGTGCCGTCGACTCAGCCACTTTGTGTCCGGCACGTGCTTGCCAATGGGATGCCGATCCTGCTGTCAGGCACGGTACTTTTGTCCTTCAGGACTCACCTGAGGCGCTGTGGCAAGTGGCTCCACAGAAGAGATCTTGCATCGAAATTCGATCGAGGTCAGCCTGGGCCGAATGCTGCTACTCCTGGACTCTTCTTCAAACGGAGTTTGGGTGAACGGTGTGCGCATGGCGCGCGGTACTGATATTCCACATCCGCACGCAATGGCCGCTTTCTCACTGTTGGCGCCAGGTTGACTGAGTCACAAGTGTGCTCAGGACGGGCCGCTTTCAACAACTCCATCCAGGGGACAGGCAGAGCATGCGTCGGCAAGTCTTCTTGGCCCATCAGAGTTTTCGGACCAAGGATTTCCTTCCTGGCTCCCATCGCCAAGTTGGATGAAGACCCCGCAACCTGGGAGGCTCTCTGCGAGCATACATTCCAGGTAGCAGAAACTCGATATGCCAACAACATCCAACAGCCAACACACCTGGAGGTCTGCATCCTGGCTGTTGCCGCCTCCGCCGCTTCGCTGTACGATACCGTACGATACAGCGGAAGGGATCTAAGAACGCGGCTCTTCTGCGTCCAGGACAAAGAGCCAGGGCACCCGGCGCCAGAACTACAACGGCAGCTTATACCTCAAGCTGCACCAGGGAGCCAGCAGGCGCATGTTATGTTTCGCTCAGAGTTTCACCAACCGATTCCACGGAATGCTAACAGCAGTAACAGGGGTAGTCGAAGCACTTCTGAACTGCACAAAGGTCCAGAATAGTGCGTTTCAGGGCCGGCTTTTTGTTTATAACGACACAGATGTTTGACGTAAGGCATGACGAGTTGGTTCTGATAATTTTGAGGCCTCGGTCCAGATACCAGCAGTCAATTCCGACACTGCACCCTGGGGGCTGTGATCAAGTGTAGCAGTGTAGCAATGCTGTCGCTGGGACAACAACTCATTGGCGAGATGATGTTGAATGCTGATTGGACCGTTCATATGGCCAGCATGAGCGAGCTCTTGTCGTTCCGGTGTGAATTGTTCGGGACTCCCAACTATGGCGAAGTTTGTCTAGGCTTGCTTGTTTTTGGGGTGCGGACTCCCTTCCGGAATTCTGCATCAACCACTCTATATACATATATATATATATG
>CAJNJA010009521.1:0-14750 GCA_905231915.1 Symbiodinium necroappetens | reverse complement strand
AAACCTATTCTCATTATGAAGGCCCCTATATCAATCAACCGGGAGCAACTTAGCAGCCGCTTTAGTTAGAATCCCCACACCCTACATTTCCAAAGCCCGAAGATTCAAGCCTAAACCCTCAACACTACGGTTGATGATATTATATGCCCTGCATGACCTTACGGACCCTAAACTCTGAAAATTATGGTATATTCCTTACTATGGGGTAATGCAGGATTTATATCATCAACCGTAACACACCCACACCCATCTCTCACCCTAAATCATGCCCCTTTTTCGTTAAGGCCCGAGGCTCTCAGCTCGAAAAAGCTTCGTTACGGTCTTGCAGTACTACCATAGGAACCTGATTAAGAAAGCCTGGTCCTATAGCCCCAAAATATAAGGTTCCATGAAATATCTATAAGGAACCTGAATAAAGACCCAAGGTTTGTGCATCAGGTTCCGATAGTGGCAACCACACCTCAACAACAGCAACTGTGACAATGTGAACAACGAGAACAAAAAATACACGATGGTGCTAGAAATGACAAGAAAACACTCTATCCAAGACTACGATGTAAAAAATGCTGCGAATAATGCGAGTAGTATTAGCAGCAGCAGCAGCAGCAGCAGCGGGGGCGGCAGCAGCAGCAGCAGGAGTAGTAGTCGTCGTCGTCGTCGTAGTAGCAGTAGTAGTAGTAGTAGTAGTAGTAGTGGTGGTAGTGGTATATTCCTTACTATGGGTAATAAAGGATTATATCATCAACAGTAGCTCGAAACCCAAAACAACAAAACCCATAAACAACACATACAACCTGAAAGCCTACAGAATCGTTGAATCTACGCCGGGGACCGAACATGCACCACGCGAAACTCGCCCCGGCGACCCTCCGAGAGCGTCGAACTACTGTTGATGATATAAATCCTGCATTACCCATAATAAGGAATATACTATAATTCCCATAGTTTAGGATCCTTAAGGTAGTGCAAGATTTATATCATCAACCATATGTTATAATATTTTTCAAGTATGCTACAATTTATTTTACGGTATATGATAGTGGTTATGATGGTAGTATATTCAAAGTATTAGTACCCTAAGGGTTTACAACGTCGAGGGTTTAGGAGTGTAGGGTTTAGGATGGTTTAGGGTTCATAAGGACCCAAACAGTAGGGTTTTTCGGTCCCAAAAAGGTGCCTAAAGCCCTACTATCTTATGGTGTTTGGACCCTCTTGGCTGGGGCATAGGATCCCTAACACCCTATCGTAACTGATGATCCTTCTTATCATTGTTATTAGGGTTTAGGGTTCAGGGTTTAGGTTTTAGGGCCTTATAACCGTGTCTAGCAGAATCTTAGTTGACATGAGAACCAGCAAAAATTGGGTTTCTAAAAAGAATCTTAGTTCGAAGGCTTCAGGTGTGGAGTAGGATTTAGGGAACCCTCAAGCCTCAGGGTTAGTTCGGGTTAGGGTTTAGGGTTTTAGGGTTTAGGGTTTAGGGTTTTATATCCTATATATACACAAACCCTAATGAGATTCGTGGGCATTTAACGCCCGTACCTATAATGAGATTGTGGGCATTTAACCGTCTGACCCCCCATACCCAATGAGATTCGTGGGCATTTAACTGTCTGACCCCGCGTACCCAATGAGATTCGTGGGCAATGTAACTGTCTGACTCCTCGTACTACTATTTCAAAGTTCGGCAAGGAATGGATTTGTTAACCCACTTTTTGTGGATTGACGACTATAAGTGCAAAGGACGACATGAAGCCATGAAAAAGTGAATGGAGTCCAACTGTAAATGGAACTCGTTGGCGTAAATGCACGAACTTTGTATTTTCCGTCGTCATGGGATTCAGGGGGGTGGGTGGGTGTTATGTCTAAACCGTGAATGTAACGTTGCTATAAAAACTGCTCAATCCGGAGCTGCTGAACCCTAAACCCCAAACCCTAAACCCTAAACCCGAAACCCCAAACCCCGAAACCCGAGTTTAGGGTTTAGGGTTCCTGATGGACAGGGCTTGTCTTGGCTTGGGATCTGGCGTCTCAGGCTCGGGAGTGGGTGCACGTTTTCAAGGTTTGGGGTTTAGGGTTTACAGGGGTTTAGGGTTTAGGGCTTAAGGGTTTAGGTTTTGAAATTGGGTTTTGGGGTCGGCGTAACATAGCGGTCAGAACCTTGCTGATTGAAGTAGTTGCTTTGTATGGTCTGCTTCAGACCAGGGGAAGGGCTGTTCTCTAAATTAGGGTCCGTTTTGGGTCCCCAATGTAGCACGGCACCCTTATAGAAAAAAAAACCTAAAAACGGGACCCTAATTTAGAGAACTACCCATATACGAAGGAGGAGACCAGTTGAGGGGATCAGTTTTGAGACGCGACGCCCAAAGCCCCGAACACTACCGGCGTGAATGAGTGAAGGCTGGCCTTCAGTATCTGCCTTGAAAGCCTAAATGGGTAGTTCTCGAAACTAGGGCCCCGTGTAATTGAGGTTTTCTTTTGTTTTATAAGGGTGTCGTGCTATTTCGGGACCTGAAAAGGGACCCTACTCCAGAGAACTACCTAAATCCTGAAACCCTAGACCCTAAACCCTCCCTGAAACGCGACACTTTCGACCTCGGCCCCCTGAAACTCTGCGCCCTTCTACACGCGGATTAGGGCTTTGGGCATTGGGGCGCTGAGGGTTTTAGAGCTTATGGATGTTAGGACGGCCTCCTACCTTCCAGTGAACAATAGAGGGTTTATGGTTCAGGAATTAAGGCTTAGAGTTTAGGAGGGCTTAGGGTTCAGGGTTTAGTTTGGGGCATTGGGTTCAGGGTTTAGGGTGTAGGGTTTAAGTTTCAGGGTTTGGGGCTTAGGGTTTGGGGTTCAGGGCTCAGGGTTTAAGGTTTAGGGCGTAGGAACCCTAAACCCCCGACACCCTAATCCCTAAACCCTTCTACAGGACCCCCTGCCACTACTGGTTCCTTGGTGGGGGATGTATTAAAAATGAGATTACAACAAAAATGTAAAACTGTGCAACAAGGACCCAGACTACCCGGCCCAAAGATTCCTGGGAAAAGGTCTCTCGGAGGCGACGTGCGGGAGAGACCTCGCTGGACCCAGGGTTGCAGGGTTTGATTCACGCATGAAAGGTTCAGGGTTTGTAGGGCTTAGGGTTTAGGGCTCAGGGTTCAGGGTATAGAGCTTTAGGGTTTAGGGCTTAGGGGTTTAGGGGTTTAGGGCTTATGGTTCAGGGTTTAGAGCTTTAGGGGTTTAGGGTTTAGAGCTTCAGGGTTTAGGGTTTAGGGGTTTAGGTTTAGGGTCTAGGGTTCAGAGCTTTAGGGCTAAGTTTATCGGGTTCGATTAGGACTTTAGAGTGTTAGGCTTCCGGGTTTCAGGTGTTGGGGAGCACGGATGGAATTTGGCATTGCAGGGTTTTGTAGGGTTTAGGGTTTAGGGTTTGGGATTGGGGCTACAATATGGTCATAGGTCTTCACCCCGATCCGCAAACGCCGAACGTCCAAGAGCCCTTAACCCTAAACCCCTAAAGCCCTAAAGCCCTAAATCCTAAAGCCCAAAACCCTAAAACCCTAAACCCCTAAAACGCTAAACCCTCAAAACCTAAACCGTCTTCAGTTGGGCCTTTCGGTCTCCGGAGTTCCGGCTTTAAGTTCAGGGTTGAGGGTTTAGGGCCGTTTAGTAGGGGCTGAGGGCTTTATAGTTTTAGGGTTTAGGGGTTTAGGGGCTTAGGGTTGGAAAATCGCGAAAAACCATCTATTTTCCGGGTTCCTCCAACTCTCAACTGCTCCTCGTAGTGGTCTCATACCCACACCTGAACACGCATTTTCTTAGAAAATTCTGGGTGTGGCGGTTTGTGCTTAACACAAGTGTGAGACAGCTTCAATCCAGCAGCGTCCACTAGACTTCCATCATTCAGTGGACTGGACAGCCACCGATAGGCCTTGCACCATCAGTATGGCAGACGCTTCCCTCCGCCAAAATCGGCTGATCAGAATCCAAAAGCAGAGCCGACCACATTTCATCTACAGAAATGGGGCCGCCTCGGCCTTGTCCTTTCCGAGTCATGCGATCGTCCAAACGCCGCAGCCAGATTTATTTTTTTAGGGTTTAGGATTTAGGGTTTGCGACTGAAATTTGTTTAGGGTTTCGCTTCAAGTTTTGGGAAGCCAACCCCCCGGTTTAGGGTTTAGGGTTTAGGATTTTAGGGTTGAGGGCTTTAGGGTTTAGGGTGTAAACCCCGAAACCCCAAACCCCGAGCTGAACTTAGGGCCTGTCAAAACCCTAAACCCTAAACTCCCCTAAACCGAAAGGTTAGAGACTCCGTTTAAAGGAAACTACAGGTGGGGAGTTTAGGGTATACAGGGCTTCTATAAGGCTCCCACAAGGTATAAAGACCTTCAAAAAGGCTCCTAAACACGTTAACTACCCACCTGAAAATGTCCTAGATAAACCGAAAAGTCGGAGACTCCGTCCTCAGTGACCCAAACTCAGGGGCCGAGTACCTGAGCCCCCAAAAAAAGCTAACCTGTCGAATTATATTTAGGTTTATATAAGCCCCAAAAGGTTAAAGGTTACCTACTCAGCCCCTAAGGAAGCCAACCCTAAACCCCTAAACCCTGAACCCTAAACCCCTGAACCCTAAACCCTAAACCCTTAAGGAAGCAAGGGTGAACTGAAGATATCTTGGATGAAGGACTCCGCGCGCAGGCCTGAGGTTTAGAGTTCAGGGCTCTCATCTGGGGCAACCGTCCCTACCTAAACCCTAAGCCCTACGCCCTAAACCCTAACTAAACCCTAAACCCTATTTCCAGCCTAGAACCTGCCTTTTAAGGGCTCCTTATTATGATTTCTTTAGATACGTCCTCAAGAAGATAAGTTTTTCGGGGTTCAGGCAAGGGTCCTTCTCTCAGTACATGCTTATTGGGTCCTTTGGGGTTTTAGAGCTTTTAGGGTTTAGGGGTCCTTCTCGCAAGTACAGTACCTGCTTGTTGGGTGCTTTGGGGTCGTTAAAGAAGCACCAAGCGCCAGGCGTCGGCCGTCCAGGAAAGTGCCACGGAAACGGCCTCAAAAGCAGCCCCGAAGTGGGGGGTCGTCTCGGTTTAGGGTTTAGGTTTAGGGTTTAGGGGTTTAGGGGTTTAGGGTTTAGGGGTTTAGGGGTTTAGGGTTTGGGGTTTAGGGTACAAGGGTCTAAACTTTAAGGGGTTTAGGGTTAAGTCGAAGTCTTAACTCTAAGGGTCCATGTACTCGACTAATGTATGATATACTTTGGCCTTAAAGTACAGCCAGCCCATCATCCCCCCCACCTCGAAGCTTCTATGTCAGGTCCGAGTTAAAGGAAACTACAGGTGGGGAGTTTAGGGTATATAGGGCTCCTACAAGGCTTCTATAAGGTATATAGACCCTCTATAAGGCTCCTATAACGGCAACTACCCACCTGAAAATGTAGACCCTTAGGGCCCTGAACCCTAAACCCTCAACCGTAAGGCTTAAACCCTAAACCCTAAACGGCACGGCCTAAACCCTAAACCCTAAACCATATGGCTAAACCCTGAGCCCTAAACGGCAAGGCCCGCATCTTAGTCTTTGAAACCTTGCAATTTTCTTGCGCACGCTGGGCCGGGGGGGGGCCTGAGGGGCTTGAGGAGCCTCCAAGTTTAAGCGTTTCTGGGCTGTTGCTTTAAGGGATTTGGCTTAAGCTACCATAATAAGGGTTTATAGTAAATAAAAGGGTTTCCATATTATGGCAACTTAAATTACATCCCTGAGCAAGAACCCAAGTTTAAGCATTTACTGGGGTGTTTCGAATTTTGGGGAGGATCAGACCCCTTTGAGAAGCTAAGTCCCACGATCCTTTAAGCACATGCAAGAAACCTCAGACGCCAAGCTACAAAAACCCTAAACCCTAAACTACAAATCCGAACTGCAGCCACCATGCCTTCACTCCGAAACCCTTAAGTCTAAACCTGCAACCCTAAACTGTACCTTAACCCCAAACAACCTACCTTTTTCAAGGATTCTGTATACAGATGTCATAATATGGGACCCTAAAAGGGTAGGTTCTTTTTAGGCTCCACGTAAACCCGAAACTCTAAATCCTAAAACCCTAAACTCCCGGCATGCAGCCTCGAGCGCCCCCTCAAGGCGAACGTGGGCCGAATGGAGGGACCTGTCTTGTGGCGATGTAAGGCCTCAGGGTTTAGGGATTTTCGGGATTTCTGGGGTTTAGGGTTTTAGGGCTTAGGGTTTACGGCTTCAGGGCTCTAGGGCTCTGGGGTCTTTGGGTTTAGAGACTCTTGGTTTAGGGGTTCAGGGCTTCGGGTTTTCGGCTTCAAGGCTCTAGGCTTCTAGGGCTTAAGGCAATTTTGTGTTGGGTGGTTCCCCCTCATGTTGATAAGGAAGAAAATATATCCCCATATCCTGTTTGTCACGTCTCCTTCCATCCGCGGTCTGCCTCAGAAGTTTCAGCGGCCGAAATACGGTGCAGAAGCGTTAATGTTTGGACCCTGCAGGGTGGCAAAGTACGGTCAAACCAGCGAGGTGATGACCAATGTAGGAGCTATATGAATATTATACTATAGTTATACTAAGTAACCCCCCAAAATAGTGCGGTAATTATTTAGGCCCCTATATTACTTGCAACCGGGTGTTTAGGGCTCCGGGTTGAAGGCTAAGGCTTGGACTTGCTGCTTTAAGGCTCTGCTCCCTAAACCCGAAACCCTTTCGGGTTTGGAGTTTAGGACCCTAAAAACCCTGAACCGATTCTGAGAAGTGCCGTCAGAACCTTCGACCGTCCAGCCATGAAGATCTGCTCTCCTCCCCCCTTCGCAGATAGCCTTCAAGGTAGAGGAGAGCAGATAGAATGCTGGTCAACAAAACCCTGAACCCAATATCAAGCCTTGTACATCCTACGGTTGAAAATATAAATCCTGCATTACCTTAAGGATTCTAAACTATGGGACTTAGGGTATATTCCTTATTATGGGTAATGCAGGATTTCTATCATCAACCGTAGTTACGATGTCCTACGATCCTGTCAAGGCCAAGCCACATCAGCATCGACGCGAGCCGGCGGTGCGCCTTCGGAAACGTGCCGTCTAGGAGGCAGTTGGTATGGGGTCTCACGATAACGGTTTAGGGTTTAGGGTTTAGGGTTGAGGGGTTTAGGGTTAGGGTTAATGAGAATACACTCTTAAGGTCTGATGGGTTTAGAACACGTACATAATTAATATAGAGACCTTGATGATCAAAATGGGGCTTCATATGCATTTATAGGGAGTTGCGCAGGGCTTTATAGGGCTCTTGTTGTTGCTGCTATACTGCTACTACTGCAACGACGATTGCGACAGCGACGGCAACTACCAACTCAAGAAAGCACAACAAAGGTACTAGTATTGGACATGGTGCCGTAACTTAAAAATAGTAGCACAATCAGTTACATACACAGTTGTTCAACAGCATACCTGCAGCGACGACAACAACTACAGCAAAAACCCTAAACCCTAAACTCTGCCCAGAAAAAATAAACAAGCAAGATCGCCCAAAACCCAAAACCGAACCCGAAAGTTTCAAACAACAAGGGTTCTGTGAACAACGCTGCAACCTATCAGCAGAGTCGAAAAAAGCAGATGTAATAAGCAAACAAATCATGGTGCTCTTTTTCTATTCAAGTGCACGCAGCGCAGCAGCGTCGCTTCTCTTCCAACCTGGGAAATCTCCGAAGGTCCGGCTTTCCCTGCAGCAGGCTTGAAACGGTCCATGATATAAATCCTTGTCCTTAGCACTACCTTAAGGACCCTAAACTATGGGAATGATGGTCTATTCCTTAACCCTAAGGGTCCATGTACTCATATAGTATATACATTGGCCCTAAAGTAGTCCCTATATAGGTACATTGAGGCCAAAGTATATAGTATTTGGGTACATGGACCCTTAGGGTAATATGGGGTAATGCAGGGTTTGTATCATCAACAGAAGTTTAAGCTCCATCGACCTCAGAAGCCGGTTGCCAACCCTAAACCTAACACCCCTCCTGGTCCTAGCATGCAAGCCTACCTTCACCAACCAAAACCCACTTTTTAGAGGTTCTTATTTTTAAAGCCAAAAAGGGGATTTATAGGGACCCCACAACAAAGTAGGTTCTGGTGGGTTAAGGTAAATCTTATCTGAAATCTTCACCCCTGCAGAGCCATGAACCCCTTAAAGCCGAAGCCCTGAACCCTTGAACCCCTCAGCCCCAAACCCTGCAACCCCTTTAAACTGGGCTCCTGTTAAGGGATTTAATTTAAGTTACCATAATAAGGAAACCATATTATTTACTATAGATCCCCATTATGGTAGCTTAAATTGAAACCGTTAACAGGAACCCAGTAAACCCTCAACCCCGAACTCAGTTGCTGAGCTCCACTGGCCCCGGAGGAGGGTTTACGTAGAGAAGGGTCATCTTACTGGTGCTCAAGGGTTGGTACCTGTGACTCCAAACCCTACAAAATAGTCGGTTATGACCCCTTAATTAGAGGGCAGAACCCCAAAGACGGTAGGTTCTTGGATTCCCAGGTAGGGTTTAGGGCTCAGGGGGAGTGGGAGAGTGGATTCCTTTCATAGCATCCTTGTTATAGTTCATATAGAGGCCCAAAAAGTTAAAGTCCTAAGAGCCAACCAGAAGAACACCAAGTTATAACCCCGGTATGACCCCTTGTTAGAGTGGCCCACCCAGAGGAATGGTCTTGCTACTTCTTGCGGACTCTTTGTATTCGGGTGTAGGGGGTTAGGGTTTAGGGCTTTAGGGCTTTAAGGCTCAGGGGGATAAGGTTTAGGGTTTAGGGCTTTAGGGGTTTAGGGTTCAGGGGGATAAGGTTTAGGATTTAGGGGTTTAGGGTTTAGCGCTTTTGGGAAGTGTTAGATTTGAAGAGATTTGTGGCCAGGAGTTGATATAGGGCGAGGCCGCCGCGAGGTTTGCGGCTGAGATAATGCGTAACCCTAAACCCTAAACCCCTACGACTAGCCATAGCAGTCCTGAAGGCTCCTTATTAAAATTTTGTAAGTACTGATCCAGGCCTGAACCCTACACCCTACACCCTGACAGTAAACTCCTCATAGCCAGAAACCCAAAGATCGACTCTACACCCCGAGATTTTTAGTTTCAGGCACCTAGACAATGCATCAAAACACCCCCCTACACCAGCTCCAGGTGCGCTTTCTCCCACTCAAAGCGGATAGGTTCTGGTAGCTTACGAGGTAAAGTATCTAGAAGCCTGATAAATATATATATATATACAAGCCCGATACCTTTGGGGCCTCTTTAACTCGATTAACCAATATATTTTTATATATAATATGGTTCCTCAAAATACCACACCAGAATCCTATTCTAACCATTCAGGCCCCCATACTAACCAGGGCCCTGAGCGAGTGTAAAGGCTTCCCTTGTTGTTACGTGAAGCCTCCTGACTGCTTTAGGGGCTTAGGGGATTAGGGTTTAGGGCTGACTTCACTTCCTGTGCTGCATCTGCATTTTGCCTTGCCTCCCGACAACATAGAAGAAGGTTCATGGGCTAGTGGCTTAGGGCTTATAGGGGCCTGAAAGTCGTGGGGTGCAGAGTCGACTCTAGCGCTTCTGGCTATGAGGGGTGTAGGGTTTAGGGTGGACAGTGTAGAGCTTTGGGTTTAGGGTTGGATCAGTAGTGTCTGTGAGCGTGGCAGGCACACGTCAATTGGCACACTGACATCCAAAGATTCCCCAGCAAGCAGATCATTCGGAAAGAGTCACCGTGTCGCTCCAGCAAAGACGCCCAAACCGTTTAGGCTTCTAGCCAGAGATCCCAAACTTCAAATCTGCATACAGCACATCGAAACCGCCCAGCAATGCATCTGAAGGCCCTACGTTACGAGCCCCAAGCCATGGGTTTAGGGTTTAGGGGGTTTAGGGGGTTTAGGGGGTTTAGGGTTTAGGGTTTAGGGTTTAGGGTTTAGGGTTTAGGGACCCTAAGATGCCTCATTCCTGGTTTCACTGCTCTTCTAACCGACCTCCACAAAAACACACCGAAAACCTTACACCCGGAACCCCAAACAATGAACCAGCGACATTCCCCATATCCTTCAGGGTTAGGGTTTAGGGCTATCTGAAGGCCGATCTCTCATACTTTGGGCTGGGGAGGTCAAAAGCATCTGGGTTAAACTGTGGTTCAAGGTGTGCGATGTGAGAACTTTAAGGTTTAGGGTTTTGGGTTTAGGGTTTAGGGGTTTAGGGGTTTAGGGTTTAGGGTTTAGGGTTTAGGGTTTAGGGTTTAGGGTTCAGGGGTTTGGGGATTTTGGGGTTCAGGGTTTAGGGCCCTTGCCCGCTAAACGAGATACGCCAGATACTTCCGACCCCCCAGAGATGTTGCAACAGGTCCAGTTACTGGGCTCTTGTTTAAGGGACTTAATTTTAACTTGCCATAATAGGGATCAAGAGAAAATAATATGGTTTCCTAAAATCGTAACCTAAATTAAGCCCAAAACCCTAAACCCCTAAACCCTAAACCCTAAACCCCTTAACAAAAAGCCAAGTTAAGAAGGGATGCGCGTTAAGCTCTCAGGGTATGGTTCGTTTAGGGCTGTTAGGGTTTAGGGTTTAGGGTGTCAGGCATCTAGACTCCAAGCTCTATTTGTTTTCTGAACCCGGCACCGATGGGCGGATTCGGGTAGGAACGAGTTTCGAGCATGCAGCGGCTTCGTGCCTTTCTGCTGCTGGCCGAATTCGAGTGTAACTGGCCTTGCGCGCTGTAACCTCAAGCAAACAACGGTGGACACATAGCAATACCATGCATAGGAGGAGTCGAGCTGTGCATGCTTGAGTACGTTTGCAGCTAAATAGATGTGAGACTGCTACTTGGTGGCCATGCAATGTTAGGGTCTCTTTCCATGTTGAAGAAGGCGTCGCTTCGTATGGGGGGGGGTTCTGGAGACGCAGGCATGTCAGGGCTGGATTGAATAAGCCCAAGTTTGCGCCTGAGAAGCCAGCACGAGCCTTGTTGACAAAGTCTTTGGGTCTCAAACTTGTAGTCGGGAAGCCTGCCCCTGCAGTGATAAGTCTTGCTGCGATGGTACGGGTTACCAGCCCGCGACAAGATCTGCTTGCGCGCAGACACAAGTTGAAACAGCGATTACCACAACAACTCCAATGATTTCTGTGGCAATCCTGCTTTCAGAGCCATTGCTTGTGCTACTGCTGCTGCTACTGCTGCTGCTATCCATGCTCCTCGCACTACCGCCGTCATGGCTAGTTGTTTCTGTAGAAAGGCACGACTACTACTAGTACTACTACTATTCCTCCTCCTCGTCCTCCTCGTCCTCCTCCTCCTCCTACCATTACTTCCACCTCTACCTCTACCTCTACCTCTACCTCTCTACCTCATACCTCTCGATTCCTACTTCTACCACCACCCAGAAATCATCAATAGCTTGGAAAAAGCCATAAACGCACAATTCACTCTGCTAAAACCCTGTAACAGCCCATAAAGGACACCAGACTTCCGTTTGAGCTCGGTTGAGCTCGTGCTATTGCATGACCACTGGTCATCTCGTTATCCCACGGCTTGCCCTTCAGGTGCTTGCGCTACTATGGTTCAATCTGCAAATCCCTGACGCCCTAAACTTTGGGTACTGCCCCCATACAGTAGCAGTCTATAGTAGGGCTACTACTAAGGGCCGTTATATGTCCATATATTATGACTATTGCTCAACTGATACTGAGTGGGGGCAGCATCTAACCTGAACTCGATCCCATACCCTCAAAGGACTCATAATTTAAGGCTTCTGGGCCCAAAGACCCTATTATATAAGGCTTCGGGGTTATTTTGATGCCAAGGGAGGAACATTCTGCTCTATTGGGATCATGGGTGCTATCCTGGTTGCGCCACAAGATGCTCTGGCCTCAGAACGGATCGGTATTAGGCTAGGGTTTAAAAGTTCGGGGCCGAAGGAACTTGTCCGGAGACTTGCTCCCCCTCCCCCCTCCAACGCTGGCGGGTTTAGGACTCGGAGCTCAGGGATTTGAAGCCACCCTCCTGTCCCCACCCCTCCAAACCAGCCTAAACCCCCAAACCCTGCAAGCGTGTAATATTTCTGGGGGCCCTATAGTCCGTAGAATAAGCCCGAGGACTCGCTTTTCTCTTTACTCAGGGTTCTGGGTTGAGGGTTGAAGGCAAGCCCCTCCCGTGGTATTGGAGGCTGGCTCGCCGTGGGAATGCAACTGCGCCAGTGGAAATCGATGCAGAAACTTGAAATTCTAGTCCTGCTTTGCCTTTTCCGGTCTCAGGCACCCTGATAGAAGCAACGAGCTTCCACGGTCTTGAATTCTCGCTAGTTAGGATCTAGTTCGGGGGCGTAAACCCGAAACCTAAACCCTGAACCCTAAACCCGAGACCCTAAACCCTCAACCCGAAACCCCAAACCCGAAACCCCTCAACGGCCCTACACACCCCAAACCCCAACCCAGGTCAAAAGCTCCCGACCCTACCCCCTACTCCGATGCAGCTGAGGCCCCATGCGTCAAAAAATTGACGAGGTTTGGGCTTGTGTAGGGTTTAGGGCTTTAGGGTTTAGGGCTTTAGGGCTTTTGGGTTCTAGGGCTTTAGGGCTCTAGGGCTTTAGGGGTTTAGGGCTTCGTTTACGCGAGTGAGTGAAAGAGTTTAGTTTTCCGAGGTTTAGGGCCTACACCTGCAGCTACCATAACTACCCCCTCGCAGGTTCTTATGATACATCTCCCAAAATGGTCCATGTACCCAAATAGTATATACTTTGGCCTTAAAGTAGTCCCATGTATCTACTATTTCGGTACATGGGCACTTAGGGTCTTAGTATCGAAATGCCGTAGCAATAAAGCAACCCATGAGCCTGCTGCAGCCTACCTTGGGGTGGGTGGGGGGGGGGTTGGGGAGTGGGGCGAGCGTTTTGGTTTATGTTGGGCGTAGAGTTCCACAAACAGCTCGCTTGAGGGTTTGAGGGTTTCAGGCTGAGTGGTTTGAGTGCTTGGGGTTGGGTACCTTGGGACGGTAGCTAACAAGTTCCCCGGACAGGCAGGAGGGCTAGCACAGCGTCTCATGACACGCAAGGGTTCTGCCAGGTTGGTGTACTACGTAGCCTCATTAGCTTCTTAAGCCTGGATGCGTTGTGATCACGTCGCTCGTGGGCGTTCAGTACAGGGTTAAGGCCGTTTAGGATTTAGGTATAGGGTTGAGGCCCAGTGTTCACGTTGAGGAGCTATTAGGTATTGAAGCTCTGTTGCAGACTCCATTAAGTCGGTGCATACTTTAGCTTAAAGGCCCTACGTAAGGCAGCAGCGGCCTCTGAAAACCAGAAGGAAACCGTAAGACTACACCCCCAACAACCCCAAACTCCTGGGAAGCCAACAGCCCGAAGACAAAATGACAAACTGCAACTACTGTTGATGATATAAATCCTGCATTACCTTAAGGACCCTAAACTATGGGAACTACGGTATATTCCTCATTGTGGGTTATGCTGGATTTATGTCATCAGCCGTATCAAACCCAGAAGCTCTCCGAGGGGCTTGATGAATTTGTGGTCTGGCTGTTGCATCTACGGATTTAGGGTATAGGCTCATATCCTTCAACCCTGATTTCAGGGTGGGATTGAGTTTATCTGAACGTACCAAAAACTGTCCTTTTTCGCGGAATCCCAGGAACTTCTATAGCTGGGGCTTATAGTCAGTGAAAGTAGGCTAAGCCCTAGAACCATATAATGAAGCCCCTGGCAGATCCCTGCGCCGCGCAAACTGTGCGATCTCTCGCAAAGACGACCTGTCGCAAAGACCCAGAGCCTCCAATGTCCCTTACTTAAGGAATATATACCCAAAATCCTATTAGGGTTCTCATTATAATTTAAGGTCTATTCCGTAATTACGGGATAGTGGGATAGAATCCCATTAGGGTTCCTATTATAATTTAAGGTATATATTCCTTAATTAGGAGATATTGGAGTCTCTGGGGACGACCTTCGTCCTACTGCGAATCTTCAACCGTGCCCAAACCTGCCCTGGCCCTCTGCCAAAGGATTCAGGGTTTAGGGTTTTGGGTTCTGGGTTCAGAGGTTTAACGCTTTTGGGTTTAGTTTTTTTGTTTTGGGTTCAGGGGTTTAACTCTTTTGGGCTTTAGATGGGTTGTAAGGCATATATAATTTATAGGATTGCGAGAGGCCTCAAGAAGTTCAATTAAGGCTCTGGGGTTTGTTGTAACAGACCCGTAGTAGAAGCTCCAAAGTTGGAAACCCAATAGCCTCAATCCTTAAGAGTAATGTATGGGGAATCAAAGCACTATTTGTCCTTCCTCCGGATTCCAACCTTTTCGGGGTTTACTACGGTTGATGATATAAGTCCTGCATTACCTTATACCCTTAGCATCAAAATAGCCCAAAACCCTTCTTTAATAGGGTCTTTGGGCCAAAAAGCCTTAACATATGAGTCTTTTGTGGGTAAGGGATAAGGATCCTAAACTATGGAAATTCTATAGCAACCCTTAACAGCACCAGGTGCTATGTACTGTTATGGGGGGATACTTCCCTAAATCATAACAGTAATTCCTACTACAGAAACCCTCCTTCTACTATATAAGTACATAGGACCCTTTGTTTGGGAATGTAGGAACCCTGACCCTACCCTAAACCCTAACCCCTAACCCCTAACCCCTAAACCCTAAACCCCTAAACCCCTAAACCCTAACCCCTAAACCCCTAAACCCTAAACCCTAACCCCTACACCATAGGCCGCCCGCGCC
>CAJNJA010009520.1:8368-41160 GCA_905231915.1 Symbiodinium necroappetens | reverse complement strand
CAGACAGAGACCCCATCAACGACGAGCTTCTGACTCAGGGAACTACCAGGACTCTAAATAGGGTTTAGGGCTTAGGGTTTAGGGTTCAGGCGTTTAGGGGTTTAGGGGTTTAGGGTTCAGGGTTTACCTATAGTCTCCATTGTAGTTCCCTTTTTTGGGGGTTACCTTTTTAGGATCCTTAATATAGGATTGGTTAAACCAAAAAGAGGAAGGACAATGGAGACTATAGGTAGGGTTTAGGGTCTCTTCGAACTGCCCCAACCAGATCCAGAGTTTGCTTCAACGGTGCAGGCTTCAAAAGCCTAAGTGGGAGTTTCAGGCCACAGGCTTAAGAAAGCGCTGCTAAGTAGTGGGGCTTCTGTTCTGGAGTAAGGATTGGCCAGATGCCCTACACGCTGAAGCCACCAACCCTGAAAGTGTACACTACAGCCTTAAGCGTGGTAATTTCGATTGATCTCTTCGACAATCTTAAGCGTGGTAATTTCGATGGATCTCTTCAACAAAACCTCACTTCAATCCGAAGCTCCGAACATGAAACTCGGCACCCTGGCGCGGTAGATTCCAGAAGCCACTGTACATCGTCAGGTCATTACGCTTATGTATAACGACCGACTAGCGTCCGTGAATCTATGAAAGGAGCCCCCCCTCCTTCTGACCCTAAACCCTAAAACCCTAAAACCTCTGCCACTTTTTGACTGAAGAAGGCCTTGTGGGATCCTCCAGCATCTGCAGTGACGCGGAGCTTTCCCAGCAGGCCACGTGGCATCGATCGGCAGTTGTGTTTGCAGGTTGGGGTTAATCAGGGTTTACCCCAAACACCCGAAACCCTAAACCCTGAACCCTAAACCCTAAACCCTGAACCCTGAACCCTGAACCCTAAACCGAGTCTAGAGTTTAGAGCGCTTGAGGTGTATATTGTTCCTAAATCTGCAGGGGGCGGGGGACTGGAAGCAAGCGCTCTCTGCATGTGGTGAGAAAACCCAAATGTTTCGTTCAAAGCCCTGACAGAGCAAGCCTTTTAGGTACTAAAACGAAACGCGCCCTATACTCCAGACCCGAGCCCTCACACCCCCAAACGCTATTCTCTAGACCCTACACAGCCTAAACATCTCCAAACCCTGAACAGCTATAGACACTTCCCCGATAAGACCTGAGACGCCCGAAACCCTACCCCCCTCAAGACCCTACACGCCTAAGACCCCAACCTTACACTCTAAAACGAGCCTGTTCTTTTCCCAAAAGAGACCTAAGTGCCTATATAGTAGAATGTAGGGGTTCCATATCAGGAGTTACAATTGTATGATCTAGGGAAGTATCCCCCATAACAGTACATAGGACCCTTTGGGTTTTTTTCGGCCTAAACCCTAAACCCTGGACCCTAAACCCTAAACCCTAAAGACTAGACCCTAAACCCTAGACCCTAGACCTAAACCCTAAGCCCTAAACCGTGCCTCAGGTTCTTCGACTCCTCCGCTCCGACTTGGGCGCGGCGATGGGTCCGGTTCCGGCAGCCGAGCCTCCAACGAAGTTGCTGCAGGCGCCCCAGTGTTCCTTCACCCGGTTTCGGGAACCTAGAGCGAGGCAATGTAGATGGAAAGGTCCTTGCTTCAGGGTGGGTTGCGGGGAACAGGGCTTGTTTAGGGTTTCTTCTGTAACGTTTCGTTTGGGGTTTAGGGTGTCCTTTCTTGCGGCGTTTTGCGTTTAGGCAGGGATAAAATCTGCCACCCTAAGGATCCAGAGGTTCCAGCAATGAAGAACTTGGGCTTCAAAGAGGGTTCAGGGTTTAGTGTTTAGGGAAAAGCAGGAGGAGCCCTAAACCCTACCCCAAACCCCATACTTAACCCTGAAACCCCCAAAGCTTTTAGCAAAGCCTCATCCCCACAATAAGCCCCCAAAAAACCCTTCGCCCCAAAAGCCCTAAAGCCCTAAACCCTAAACCCCAAACCCTAAACCCTAAACGCCTAAACCCTAAACCCTGAAACCCCCCCTCGGCCCTAGGATCCTTAACTTACCCGAAGGGTCCTATGTACTGTTCTGGGGGGATACTGCCCTAAATCATGTAATAATAATTCTTAACATGGAAACCCTACATTCTAGTATATAGGTACTTAGGAGCCTTTGGGTTACAGCTCCAATGCAAACCCTAAACCCTAAACCCTAAACTGCCCTAAACCCTGAAACCCCTCCTTGGCCCTGGGGCCCTTAACTTAAAGCTCCAATGCAGGAGGAGCCTCTTCCACCGGGGTGGCATCACCGGCAAGCGGCGCACTCAGGAGCCTTCGGCAACTACGCCTGGCAGGAGCCGACACCATGCAGACAGCGGGATTTTTGTTGGGGTTTAGGGTTTCAGGATTTTGGGGTTTAGGGTTTAGGCTTTCAGGATTTTTGAGTATGAGGGTTTCAGGAGTTTGGGGTTTAGGGTTTATAGGGTTTCAGGATTTTTGAGTTTTGGGATTTCAGGAATTTGGGGTTTAGAGTCTATAGGGTTTCAGGATTTTGGGGTTTAGGGTGTATAGTTTTGAGTAGTAGGGTTTCAGGAATTTGGGGTTTAGGGTCTAGAGGGTTCAGCATTTTGAGTAGTGGGGTTTCAGGATTTTCGGGTTTGGGGTTTCTAGGGTTTCAGGCATTTGAGTATTACGTAGGGTTTCAGCAATTTGGGGTTTAGGGTTTATAGGGTTTCAGGATTTTGAGTAGTAGGGTTCAGGAATTTGGGGTTTAGGGTCTATAGGGTTTCAGGATTTTGATTAGTAGGGTTTCAGGATTTTGGGGGTTTGGGTTTATGGGGTTTCAGGATTTTGGGGTTTAAGGTTTAGGGTTTCAGGACTTTGGGGTTTACAGTTTCAGGTTTTTTTTGGGTTGAGGCTTTAGGGTTTAGAGAAGTGACTTTAGGATCTGAGGGTTTAGATGGGTTTAGGCTGTACGTACACTAGAGTTGCTGTACTTCTGTCCTTACATCGTCCCGACTCCTTGATGACTGAAGTAAGCCCTATCCCAATAAGAAAGCCCAGCAGATATTATATACCCTACTAAACTTTAAACCCTAAACCTGAAACCCTAAACCCCCGGACCCCTAAACCCTAAACCCCTCAACCCTAAGCCCAATGCAAGATATGGAAAACCTGAGCCCAGGAGGCGGTGCATAAACCCTACAGAGCTACACCTCATGAAGAACACCAGGAAGCCGGGTTTAGGGTTTAGGCTTTGGGTTTAGGGTTTAGGGTTTAGGTTTAGGGTTTAGAGTTTTGGGTTTAGGGTTTTGGAAGAGATACCCTACACCATTGCAGGAGGTAACCTCCAATCCCAATCCCCAAAAAAATACCGGACACCTGAAAGCTTACCCCCGAACCCTACGCCCTGAAATCCTAAATCCCTAAACTCCTAAACCCCTAGCACCCTAAACTCCTAAACTCTAAACCACTAAACTCTAGCACCCTAAGCCCTAAACTCCTAAACACCTCTAAAAAATCCGCCCTAAACTCCTAAACTCCTAAACTCCATCACCTATACCCTAGGCCCCCGAAATCTCGCGTGCAGGAGGAGATGCGACCCGAGGATGACTGGAGCTTTAAATCCGTCGCCCCGGAGCCCTCGAACAAACCCGACGCTCAGAGGGAACACGTAGCGAGAGTAGGGCTTTATAGGGCTTTAGGGGTTTAGGGTTTAGGATGGGGGTTTCCGAAAAATAAGGGGGGGGTACCTTATTTTGTGGGTCCTTATAATAAGGATCCTACTATTTAGAGTGCTATATTAGGGTCCCCTATTTTTGGAAGCCCCCATGTAGCGAGAGTATGGCAGTTTAGGGGGTTTAGGGTGGAGAGGGGCATCAGTAGGGGTACTGGGGTTTAGGGTTAGGGGTTTACAGAAGTTAGGCGGTGTACTGGTTTATGCGTTTAGTGGTTGACGGGTTGCCTTGGATTCGTATGAATCAGTGTCAGGGTCACAAGATCTACATCTATGCAGAGTCTTAAGCGAATTCAGTGGTTCCGGTATGATGTAATTAAAACCGACACCCGGGTTGCGTTTCGCTTGGGGATCTTGCGCTTTTCGGGGTCTGTGGGCTGATAAAGAAAGCGCGCAGAGCACGAGCTGGACTGGTTTTTGCACGGCCACACGAACACCCCGAAACCCTAAGCCTCTTATTCGGCTTGTGTTCCTATACCCGTAAGCTCTAAACCCTACACCTCTGTGTGCTGTCTTGAGCATCTACAGGGTCTTAAACTCAAATCTTCAAGGCTTTCTAGGGCGCTATTTAGGGTTTTGGTTCCAGAAGGGTTCGATGAGAGCTTGTGATACATGCTCTTAACAGGGTTCCAGATGTTCAGGCTTCGAGCTTAAAGTTAAGGGTTTTAGGTTTCTGCATTCAGTGATTCAGTGGTCGTTCAGTTTATGCTTTTGGGTTACAGGCTGCTGCCAGGATGTCATGCACTTAGCTTGTAACCTCAACCGGCTTCAGCCTTCATGCACTTCATTTCTCAATATGTAGCCTCAACCGGCCTCAACCTACTTACCATAACCTACACCTTGTAGGATGCCTGCACTCTCAAGAATCGTTTTCAGCGACGACCTTTCAAACAGACTCGCAAATAGAAGGTCTACTAAGTTACTTGCCATATGCCGAAATCCTAAAGCCAAAGCACCCGAAAACCGAAATCCTCAGCTCGAGCTTGGAGATCCAAGGGAGTAAGACCAAAAAGCTTCCAACGGCCTGAGCTGAGGCAGCCCCGCAATGGACAAATCCTGGCCCTGCGGATTTACCTTCCTTTCCAGCCGTGCCTCGCCCGAGCTTCCAGAAGGGTCGTTTTAGGGGTTAGGGTTTAGGTTTAGGGTTTAGGGTTAAGGGGTTAGGGTTTGGGGTTTAGGGGTTAGGGGTTAGGGTTTAGGTTTAGGGTTTAGGGTTTAGGATGTGGCTGCAGCATGCAAGGTGTACCACACGCAAAGGCCGCAAGGTCCTAAAGCCGCCCAGTAATCAGGCGCATGCCCTAAGAAGTGAAACCCTGAACCCTACGCTCTTAAACCCTAAAGCCCTAAACCCTAAAATCTAAAATCTAAACCCTAAGCTCCTAAACCTTGAAGCCCTAGTTAGAGCTCTTCATGGATCCCTCCACCCGGACGTTGAGTGTGGGCCTTGCGGTTTGGTTTCCGGGCCTCGGTGCTCCGTATGGGTTGGGGCTGAGGAGCCGTTGAGGGTTTAGGGTTTCGGGTTTATAACTAGGGTTTAACGCATGCATTCGCATTTCGCACGATCATATAGCCGATGGTGCAAGCATACATAAACAGGCAGGCAGGTTAGAACAGGATCGGTCGATTGCAGAAACAGCAAACCCTAAAGCCCTAAAACCCTAAAGCCTAAAGCCCCTAAACCCTGAAACCCTAAAGCCCTGAAGCATCCAGCGAGGCGCCTTTGTCCACGGCCGCCCCGGAGTCTGGATCCAGTTTTGGTGGCTACAGCGCCTCCACGCCGGTTCTCGATCCGGGTCGGTGCGTTGAAAACAAGGAAGTAATAATCTTACTGTTTAGGCTTTACCGGAGGGCCCCTCCTGTCTGAGAGAAGGTGCCACGTTTCAGAGCCAAGATTTAAGCTTAGGTTTAGGGCTTGGTGTTACTAAGGGGCTGAGTAGGTAACCTTCAACCTTTGGGGGCTGATATGATCCTCTAGTATAATTCAAGAGGTTAACCTTTTTTGGGCTAGGGTACTCAGCCCCTATGGTTAAGGTTGGACTACTCAGGGCCCGGAACAGTTTAAGCTTAGGGCTCGGACAGGAGACCCGAGACATGACCATTGTTCTTCCCTGCTGTAATGCATCCTCAGCAACTTCCCAAAAAAAGAGAACCCACCGCTTTAGTGTAACTTTAGGGTTTAGGATAATATAGGGGCCGAAATAAATACCCATACTATTTTGGGGGTTCCTTCTTATAAGTATAGTATGATGGGCCCCTAAACCCTGTTCTAATTATTAAGGCCCTTACCTTAGATCCTGAACATCCCTGAACAGTAGGCCCTGGCATGAACCCTAAGCCCTGCTGGCTGCATACGTCCTCGGGCCCTTATACCATGACGTCCTTATGCCCGTATGTATGCTGCATGCTCATTCCCTTCCGCCCCATATACCCCGAGACCCTTACACCTTGTAAGCCTGAAGGCCTTGCGCCTTTAAAACCCTAAACCCCTAAACCCTAAACCCCTAAACCCCTAAAGCCCTATAAACCCCAAATACCCTAAACCCTAAAAGCCCTCAACCGATCCCTGCACAGGTGTGAATCGCAGTGGCGCAGCGACAGGCAGGCCCGAAGCAGACCATCCGTTCGGTGCCGGCCGGACGAACCAGCTACGCGGCTGATGTGTGTGTGTGTGTGTGGAGGGTACTAGGGTCCTAGGGTCCCAGGGTTTAGGGTTTAGGGTTTTAAGGTTTAGGTTAGGGTGTGTGTGTGTAGAGTGTTTAGTATTGGGTTCCTGGGCTATGACGGCACAATAAGGGCCATTGTCTTGGGGTTGTGGGGTTTAGGGTATTCCCGGTGAAATCGTACGGGGCCGGCAGTTTCGGGTTTCAGGTTCTAACAAGTTTAATATAGCATAGGGGCCTTTATAATTGCCTGCACTGTTTTGGGGGGGTTCCTCATTATAACATATTATAACTATATAGTATATACTATAATTATAATGAGGAGCCCCCAAAATGGTGTAGGTAATAATAAAGTTCGCTACATTAAACGTATATATACCCCAAAGCCGGGGTCCAACGCGCTCGATTGTGTTGAGGGAGGGTCTACGAGCCTGAATATGCAGCTCAAGGCATCCGTGCACCCTGAATGGTAGTGACTCAAGGAAGCTACCTAAACCCTAAACCCTAAGACCTAAAACCCTAAGCCCCCAAACTTACCCCGAACCCTTATTCTATGGTTGAGGAACAGTGCAGGCTCAGGTTTCCAAAACCCTATTATAACAAGAAACCCAAAGCCTTAAATCTTCAGCCCTAAACCTTATTACCCCGAAGCCCTGCATTGCGGGCATAGCTGGAACAACCACCCGAAGTGAGGATGACGACGGAGCAGCTGGTGAAACTGGGAATCATCCCGCCGGAGAAGTAGACTCCATGGCTACCCTGTCCTTGGACTCCTCGAACGCGTGGCGAATCCGAATCTCGTTTCAAGAGGTCAGATTTCGTGCTTGGGGTTCCAGTTTTGAGTTTAAAGATGGTTCGGGTCTCCGCAAGCTAAGCACCATTATAAACCAGAAGCCGTAAGGGTGCAAACTAGCCAGCATGGCGGCTTTCGAAACTTTAGAGCCCTAAACCCTAAACCCCAAACCCTAACATCATGAGCTTTTCAGGCCGAACTCGACCTTAGCCCAAGACTTGATCGCAGATTCTTCCGTAAGGGTGCAAACTAGTCAGCTTGGCGGCTTTCGAAACTTTAGAGCCCTAAGCCCTAAACCCTAAACCCCAAACCCTAACATCATGAGCTTTTCAGGCCGAACTCGACCTTAGCCCAAGACTTGATCGCAGATTCTTCTGTAATGCTAAAAGTACCCCTAGGGCTCCAGTTACCTAGGTAACTGGAGCCCTAGGGTACACTAATGGTACGCTATGGTACAGCTATAGTCATAGTAGTCATAGTATACTGCAGTCATAGCCTGGTAGCAAACTGCAGTGCATCGTTTTAATCTCTTCTTCTCTCGAGTGTGCTATATGGGTAGTTCTCTAAATTAGGATCCCTTTATGGTCCCCAATATAGTACGGCACCCTCATAATAAGGACCTCAAAAGGGACCCTATTTTGGAGAACTATCCATAGACCCATACCTTTCCTTGCGCAGGCCCAGGCGTCCACGCCCCCACCAAGCAGCAGTCTGACACGACGCTGGAGAACGCGCTGCCTCCGGAACTCTGCAGGAGCAGTAGAGCCGTGGTGTTGGGCCCAAACACTAAACCCCTAAACCCTAAACTCTAAACCCCTAAACGGCCCTAACCTTAAACCCTATACACCCTAGACCCTCAACCCCAAACCCCAAACCCTAAGCCCTAAGCCCTAGATAGGGTGCTCTGGTAAGGCGCAGACCTCATTCCGACAAGGCCGGCTCCCGACGTGGCAACGGAATCGGAGGCGTGACAAAGCAGTGCAGGTCAGTGCTAGGTTTCCGTCCGGACTATCCAACAAATTAGGTTCCTTAAGTTCTAGGATTCTAGGATATATGTAGCAGCAGTTGTGGTGTAGCATCTCCGCTAGCACATGTCCTTTAGAATGGCAGGTCATCGGTTTCCTGTCACCTCATTATTCTGGTAGTAATGACGGAGTGCAGCCCCGTGTTCCAGACCCTAAATCTTACCGCTTGCCAGGCTCCGTGGATCTCGTAGGGCTGGGCGTGCCCATTCTATCTCGGAGGATTCCCGCGAGCTACCCCAGGTGTGTGAAGCCGTACACCGTATAAGCCTTATAACTCCGTAATCCGAAACCTCAGACCCCTAACCCGCTTATAAACCTCGGAACTGTCCTGCACCCCAAACCCCTTAACCGTAGGTCCTTAGAGCACGCTTATATTGGGGCAGGCAGTTTCGGTCTTCGGGCTTCTTGAAGTCGAACCCCGAGGAAGCGTCCCACTACTCATGAAACTCATATTGGTCGTGCTGAGAGCCATACTCATGAGATATTGTATATGTGGGTGTACCACTAGCAATAAGGGACAAGAAGAAAGAACATAATGAATGACAGCATGTTGAGCATCAAGCAGATAGCTGGTGTTTACGTTTCACTATCATGTCCCACCCCTGCTATCAGTAGTGTTACGAAGTTTTTTGGACATACACCGACAGAGTTCACGCTGTTACAGAATTCGATGTTGCTGCCTCGAGCTTCGCGACTACATATCTCCGTGTCTCTCATGGCCAAACTCACCTTAACAGCATGGGTACTCCCGACGTTAGGTCGAAGCACACTTAGGGTTTTGTTATAAGGTTATCGCTGAAGAAGCCCCAGCAACCCTAAACCCTGAACCCTAAACCCAGCATGTTTGCAAGTGTTCGCCAGCACCTTTTGGCTCGCCAAGAAGCCTTCCTTGTTGGTCAGACTGCATCCCGAACGTCCGCTTCTACTAAGGCTGGAACCACTCATGGTGCTGTGATGGTCATCGTGTTCGTCTATAGTGACAGGCTAACATGGGCTCACCATGTCGCACGCTCGCACCTCAAGCGCTAGATGCCGAAGGCTGCTACTGCTGCCGCTTCGGAGCTTAATCCCACCACGACGACGACTAATACTGCCAGCATTGGTTGCCAGCAGTGTAATGCCTTGAAACCCTAAGCCCAACAGCAGTGAGACTGTTGTATGATGGCGAACTGGCAGTGCGGCCAAGCAGTCGGGAGGCAGGTGGTCGTGTCTATAGCTAGACTTCCTATCGCTCTAGCCGCTATTACAGCATGTACTTTAAATTGGTTATCATGTTATCATGGTTTACAATGTAGCTCCTTCCTTTTGGTCGCTTTCGTCTTGGTTGTATATTCATGACTGTAATTCAATTATGCACAAAAAATAAAGATCCTGTTCGAAATCGTAGAGTCAGCCCGAGAGCTTGCATGCTTCAGGTTGCGTTGGTGGGACCTTGACCGAAAATAATACTTGTCATTCAGGGGGTAGGCTGAAGGGTGAGAAGGTCCAAGGGAGCACAGCGTGCACTTTGGATTTGAAGCTCTGTCATTTAGGGCTCGTGATTTAGGTCCTGTTGGATCTTTTGAACCAGCTTCCGAGTTATAATCAAGGGATGTATGGTGAAGAGAGTTTGATTCGATGTAGAAGTTCATTATCGTAGCCTTTCATTGGCCCTTCTAGTAGCCCCTATCGTAATCCTTTCTCGAACCCTCCCCTAAACCCTAAACCCTAGAAGCCCTAGAAAGCTGTGAACACTTGGGTTTTTTTGGAGGTGCGGAGATGGAGGGCCGCAGGTTCGTAACTCTTCATGCCCTGGAGTTTAGGGCTGCAGTTGGGGGGTCTCATATGGGTAGTTCTCGAAAATAAGTTGGCCTAGCTCGGTTTTGTTGCGAGTGTACCCTCAGACTTCGGGCTCAGTGCAGTGGAGAGAGACAGTTCTCTAAAATAGGGTCCCCTTTTAGTTAGGGTCCTTTTTAGAAGGGTGCCGTACTACATTGGGGACCTAAATAAGAAACCTAATTTAGAGAACTACCCATTCATTCATGGTTTAGGGAGTCACGTAGCAGAATGAATAGTTTTGCCGCATGCCGAAGCGGCGCAAGGGTGCCAGTATCGAGTCGACGAGGGTCCTTGAAACAGAATGCTTATCCTCTCGAAGTCGTGTCTGTTTGGTTCAAGACCTGTCAAGATCACGCACCTCGGGTTCAATGTGAAGCCCTAAACACCTAACCCCTAAACCCCTAAACCCCTAAACCCTAAGGCCCTAAGGTGTCCCTAAACCCCAAAAGCGCGTGATGATCTTCTCTCCACACCTCGAGAGACAACGGCTGGAACGAAGCCCTGGTCCCCCAAAGCCTCATCCAAATTCATCTAGAAGTGAGCTATAGGGTTTAGGGTTTTATAGGGTTTAGGGTTTAGGGGTTTGGGGATTGATTAGGGCTTATAGGGTTTGGGGTTTATAGAAAACAACCGGTTCAGGATGGGGTTTAGGTTTTGACCCGAGTCCAAAACCGAAAGCAGCTACAATCCTCCGAGCAGTTCCGGTTTGAATCATCCCAGAGACTCCACTCGAAGCGCTCTCTTCGCGCCTTCCTGGCTCTTCAAGGTGTGGCATGATAGGTCTCCACCTAGACTCGAGCAAGAATATCCATGGGAGGTGAGTCTTACGTATCCGTTCTTGGCAGCGTAGACAGATTATCGAGCCGATGACATAGGGTCTAGGGTTTAGGGGCATACGTACTTGGATAGAAGACTCGGGAGAGCAAACGTGGTCGAAAATCGTTGACTTAGCTCGGCCTCACAGACCCTAGAGGAATCGGACTCAACAGTTCACCCAAGACTCCCACGCAACCACTCTCTGCAGCATGGCCAGAAAAGAGCTTGCAGCAAATCAACTTCATAATCAGCCCTTACCTTCAAGCCTGGAACCTGGATAAGTAGCACCGGGATGAGAGGCTACTGCAAGGCTTGCACTAGGCTCCAATACATGCCCAGTTCGTTGGAGGACATCGGGCGGTTCTGTTCTAGGCACGGAGGTGTAGGACTCGTGGCACCCTTTGCTGCCCAAGCCCAGCTATGCCCCGGCCTCAGCCAAGACGCCAGTCAAGCCGGTCCATTTCTATCTCAAGCGTTTAAGATCCGGGTTGTGCAGCCTGTCAGTCTTATTCTTTGAATTACCTTGCCTACCCATAGGCTCCGTAGTAGTTCCCTTTTGTGGCCTATATTTAGCATCCAAAAAGGTAATCCCAAAAAGGAACTACTATGGAGCCTATGGGGAAAGCCTAGACTCTCCAATAGTCGTTGTTTCGGTTTGGCGGGTCTTCTCTGCCGGTGCCATCTTGCAGAAGGGTTTAGCGGCTTATGGTTCAGAGTTACAAGGTTTGGGTGTAGGTGCAGTCTACCCATAGGCCCCGTTGTAGTTCCTTTTTATGGTTTATATTTAGGATCCTATAAAGTAATCCAATTCACTAAGCAGTCTTTGCCGCTCACGTTCTGAGGGCTCTGGAGGCTTGCACAGCAGATACAGGTGAGGGTGTAATTGGCTGGATGGTTTCTTGCACGACTTACCCTAAAGCCTAAACCCTCACCCTTACCCTCAAAGGACCCATATTTTAAGGCTTTTGGGCCCAAATACCTTATTATATGAGGCTTTTGGGTTATGTTGATGCTTAGGGGTTATTGAGAGAAAGCTGTTTTAGTGGGCAGAGGTCCACATGGAGGTGTGGCCTTAGCTATGCTCGAGGCTCGTCAGGAACCATCTGCCCGAATTGTCCGTGAGCATGTACAAGGCCTAAATGCCCTGAGCCTTAAACCCGTACCCTAAACTTGGTTTATGGCGAAAACCATGAAAGCATGTGCGCATGTGCGTATGTATATATAATTATATATGTATTTTTTCAAGAAAAACACATAGAAACCAGCCCATAAGCCCTGTGCAAACTGGAAAGACCAGCGCTTCGTAACCTCCGCAAGGGACTTGTCGCACCCCAGTGATAATGGGTAGGACTCACCAGGTCCCTTGATTCCAAACTCGTGTAAAAGATTCGTTATGGGACAGGAGAACAGGCAAGTCACATCAAGAGATGAAGACACGGCACACCTTCGTATCCTCCACTTTTTAGGATAGCGGCCTCGACCATTACAGCAGGGCTTTTGCAGGTCCATTTAAGTAAACCTTAAATAGAGACCATGATAAAAGGATACTAGCAGAAATTGCTCTGGTCACACTATACGGAGCCAATATTTCCTCAAGTTTCGTCGCATGTAATCACTTGGGTTTAGGACCGTAGTAACCTGAGACTCGAAACACTGCAAGACCCCACAGACCAATAGAAAAGTGCCAAATTCAACTGTTAGGCACTTTCAGCCTTAAGGTTACCTGGCTTGGCGCATAAACTCTACCACAGAAGCCTTAAACAACCCGAAAAGCCCGGACAAAACAACGGAGACCTCAGCCCTGAGCCCTAAAACCTAAACTCCTAAACCCCTAGAGCCCTTAACCCTAAACCCTAAACCCCTAGAACCCTAAAGCCTTATTGAATGGTTCGGGAAGCTGAGGCCGGAGTATCGTGGCGCAGGGAGCTTTCTTTATTCGGAGGCCTGGAGCTCTTTTCTTTTGCTTGTGTTGATTAGGTTCTGGTTTGGGGGGTTTAGGCTTCAGAGCGTAGGGTTTTGGGGCTTGGGGTTTAGGATTGTCTTTAGGGTTTTGGGTCTACATAGGGTTGAGGCTCCAGGGTGTAGGGTTTTGGGTTCAGGGTTTAGGCTTTTTGGGTTTTGAGGCCTGGTGGCTTCCAGCAAGGGGGGTGAGAGAGAGTTGAGGGTTCCCTAAGCCCTAAACCCTACACTTCAAGCCCTAAAACAACCGGGCTGAGTTATAAAACCCGAAACCCTAAACCCTAAACCCTCAAACCTAACCCCTAAACCCCTAAAACCTAAGCCCGAAGCCCTAAATCATGTTAAAAAAAATCAATTTTTTCAGGCATCTTCAGGGCTGCGCCCCCCAGGAGTATCGAAGAATTTTCATAGGAGCAGGGGCTTAGGGGGGTTTAGGGTGTAGGGTTTATAGGGCTTAGGGTTTAGGCTTTTAGGGGTTGAGGGTTTAGGGATTTAGGGTTTAGGGTATTAGGGTTTAGGGCTTACTCAGAGGCCCCTAAGTAGTTCCTTTTTGAGACTACCTTATAGGATTCTAAATATAAACCACAAAAATTGGGTGCCTATGGGAAAGTTGGGGTCCCTTTCAGGGTCTCTTTTTTACAAGGGTGCCGGGTGCCGTACTAGATTGAGGACCTGAAACAAGGGACCCTACCTAATTTAGAGAACTACCCATAGACGTCGCCGCCCCAATGCTAGTACCCCCCAGGTACCTATTTTTCGGTCCTCTGGACCCGTCACTCCCCTATCAACATGTATACTTGAAGCCTCATAGAAACCTGGTAGGATCTCGAATTAGATGAACTAGTGGATCCTTTTGATCGCACCCTCAACCCTAAAGCCCTAAAGCCTTAAACCCACTATAATCCCTGCCCCCATGTATTAAACACCCCTCTAAAAATAAGCGCGCTTTGGGGCCAATCCTCCCGAAATCATCCCTGCCCTTTAGAACCTAATTCGCAGTACTTGTACGGGGTAAGAGCAACAGCACGAGGAAGAGCAGAAGCAATAGCAAGAGCAAAAGCAAGTGCAGGAGCGAGAGCAAGAGATGCAGCAGGAGCAAGAGCCAGAGCAGTAGCAAGAGCAAGATCCCTCAAACAATTGACAGTAGAGAGAGAGAGAGAGAGATATATATATATATGTATGTATGTATGTATGTATGTATGTATGTATGTATGTACATATATGTGCATATACACACCCCTAATCATGAAACCACTTTCAGAGTTGTCTTTTTTTCTTGAGGGGGGGTGTCGTTCAATATTAAGGGGAAGGGATCACTAAACCCCTAAAGCCGTTATACCTAAACCACTGAAGCCTTTTTGTCTACACTTCTTTGCATGCGTTTTTCTTCAGGGCCATCGCATTTGCGTGTCGGCGAGCCATGGAAGAGGTCTTACGAAAAGAGGCCCGGCTCTTCACGGGGTGAATCCCAAACCCTAAACCCTAAACCCCTAAACCCTGAACCCCAAACCCTAAACCCTAAACCCCTAAACCCTAAACCCTAAAAGGGGCTGAGGGTTCAGGGTTCTGGGGTTCAGGGTTTGATGAAAATTGTATAGGGTTCAGGTCAGGGGTTGTGTGCGTTTTGTTTGGGGGGTGGAGGGTTTGAAGGAGTTTTGAGCGCGTTTCGAGTTTTACTTTTCCCTGAAACTACTCCTGAACTCCAAGGGTTTAGAGTGTAGGGTTTAGGGGACTCTAATGCCCTGAGCACTAAGTCCGAAGCCCGATTGTAGAACCCTGACCCAGCACCGTGAAGTTAATGCTCCAGGAAGGTAGTTCTCCCACCACAGATCCCACCCTCTGCTGGTCATTCCAAATTCAGGTACCTCAGCAAGTGCATCTACCCATGATCCTGCAAGGTATGCCCACATTTATTGATCTTCCCTCGTTCCCTTCTCCCCGACTGAAGTCTCCCTTGACCTCCATGCACCCTAAACCGTAAACCCTAAACTCTAAACCCTAAGCTCTAAACCCTAAACCGTAAACCCTAAACTCTAAACCCTAAGCCCTAAACCCTAAACCCGAAGCCCTAAAAAACCCATGATCGTGAACCTGCCAATCTCAAGGGTTTTCCAGGGAAGACCTGCCCCGCACACCCGGTGAGCCCTGACGCCTCGAGCCAACAAAGATGACCTCGAAAACCCTCCGACTCCACCCCGAAGGGTTTAGGGTTTTAGGGTTTAGGGTTTAGGATTTTAGAGTTTTAGGGTTTTGGGTTTTGGGTTTTAGGGTTTTAGGGTTCAGGGTTTAGGGTTTCAGACCCCGAACCGTCGAACCTAAAGTTAGCCATTAAGCCACCAGCCCTGAGCCCTTCAAAGCCCTTAAAAAATACTGAGAAAGAGGGTCTCTCAGTGGGCATGTTGTCCCTCTTTTTGCCGGCCTTGGGTTCCTCACAATCTTAGTTCTCCAATGCCCAACCTTTAAACTTTTTGGGTTCTTATAATTTAGTAGGAATCTGAAAGTTTAACCTTTTATTTCCCTGGCTTATTGGGGAAGTAAGCAATTGCTTTCGGATCCTAGGAAAGCGCCAGGTCTGCAGGAAGCCTTTGGTGACTTTGGCCACATCTATCAGCCGCTCTTCTGCACCATCTCTGGAGCTTCATAGGGAGATATGTGAAGCTAGGTAGGCCTTTGGGACATGTTTTTCCTCTTATTGGGCTTAAGAGAATCTTATTTACGATTGGGCTTAAGAGAATCTTATTTACGACTATTTTTCAGAGGCTTTGAGGGGCCAAGCGAGGAAGGGCTTCTCATGACTGCATGAAGGCACCAGTACTGGTCCCGCAGATACGGCCTCGGCGCCAGATCTTCCTTTGAGTTTTGCGGTTTACCCATAGGCCCCTAAGTAGTTCCTTTTTGTGGTTTATGTTTCGAATCCTAGAAGGTAGTCCCCAAAAGGAACTACTTAGGGGCCTATGGATAGGTTGTGGGGTTTCAGGGCAGCTTTGGGCGGCAAATGCTGCTAAAGCAGCATGAAGCGAGGTTACAGCTTTGCAGCATCATCACAATAAGTATTCCCCGGAATCATGTTCGAATTAGTACTCTGGCCCATAGTAGCTCGGGCCTGAAATCCGCATCTCCTAAGCACAAGGCCACAAGGCCCTAAAAGCAACGAAAACGCCCGGTTTAGGGTTTCGGAAAAAGCCCGGCACCTGAAAGCCTAAACGGGAATTTGAGAAAAGTGTAAGATCCTCGCAAGGGCAACCCTCAACCAAAATCTGAAAACACAACGCTTGAACATCCCCAAACCCGACCTATACCCTCAAAGAATCTCCAGGATCGAAACGCCAAAGCCGAACTTGGCCTTCCTCGCCTTTGCGGAGAAGGCGGGCCGCTTTCTTTCTAGGCTTTACAATTAGGGGTAAGTTTAAAGCTTAGGGTTGTCTATGGGCTAGGGTTGAGGGGTTTAGGGTTTGGGGTTTCGGGGTTTAGGGATTTGCAGCTCTAGGGTCCAGGCTTCGGATTCATAGAACCCCCGGGTTCAATTGGTCGCCCCTTGGCCCCCAGACCCTCAAACCAAACCCCAAACCCTACTTGTAGTCTCCATTGTAGTTCCTTTTTTTGGTTTAACCAATTCTATATTAAGGATCCTAAAAGGCAACCCCCAAAAGGTGGAGACTGTAGGTACACCCAAAACCCTAAACCCTTTTGCAACCAGAGTCTGCCCCTCCCATGGACAGAGCGAGGATGCGACACCCACCAATGGAGGTGCCCGGGGGTGTCCGTCGAGGTGGAGGAGCTTCTACCCATAGGCTCCATAGCAGTTCCTTTTTGTGGTTTATGTTTAGGATCCTAGAAGGTAATCCCAAAAAGGAACTACTATGGATCCTATAAGGTAATCCCAAAAAGGAACTACTATGGAGCCTATCGGTATTCGTCTTGGACCTCGATGACGGACTGGGCGCCTTGCGTCTTTCCAGGACGGCCTGGATCCGTCGCAGGTGGAGGAGCCCCCTTTGGTGGATGGCAGGCCGAAGATGAAACCCTAAACCCTAATCCCTATAAATATAAACCCTAGAGCCTACAGCCCATCATGCCTGCAATGCCCTATATAAGGCCTATACCTTTAAACTCCAAGATGCCCTTTAAACTCTAAAAAGCCTCTCAAGCGCTCTAAAACCCTGTAATTAAGCCCCATAAGCCCTGGAATCCCTACAAAAAAACCAAACCCTAAACCCTAAACTCTAAAGCCTTACAAACCCTCTAATACCGTAATCCCTAAGCCCTAAAGCCTATAAACCCCTAAACCCTAAAGCCTTATACAAACCCGAAAGAGCCCACGGCGCCCGAACGCCTTTGGACCACCTCGGCTTGCGAGGCCGACGCCAGCGATGCGCTGAACTCCATGGATGGTAAGAACATCGAGGCGGGAGTTCGGGCTTCTGTTTAGGACTAGACGGTACAAAACTGTACTGTAACATGATATATACTGTATAGATAGATAGGTAGATAGATAGATAGATAGATAGAATCTAAAACTTACAATAGAATGCAATAGAATAAGATCACCAGTCATGCCATAGTTACAGCGGAGCTCTGTGCTGGTCTGGATGCCACTGTCAATGCGCAAGATCGAGCCCTGAGCACCCTCGGTACTCGTAAAATCACATCCCTCAGTGACCCCTCAATCCACATTCAAAACCCTTCATCCGAACACTGCAACCGCCTAGAAGCCCTAATATAGAAGCCTGAATTTGTTGAACAACTAGCAAGACATATACACTTTGTTTATAATATACCACTAAAGTGTGTTCTAATTGTTAACTTTAGGGGTGGAGGGCTTGAGTATGGAAGCCTGATGGGTTACGAGCATGCTTCCCTAGAACCTCGGTCCCAAAAACACGCAAAGCCAATCCCCGAACCATAAACCCTAAACCCCTAAACCCCTAAACCCTAAACCCCTAAACCCTGAACCCTAAACCATCCAATCCCGAAGCCAGGGCCAGACCGTGACCGTGAGCTGGGCGGGTCCGAAGCCCGTAGCAAGGCGGATCGCACTTTCGGGCTGTTGATCTTTAGGGTTTAGGGTTTAGTATTAGGGTTTTGGGTTTTTAGGGTTTAGGGTTTAGGGTTTTTAGGGTTTAGGGTTGAACAATTGCGGAATCCAGGCCGGTTTGGCGGTATTGGGGTTTCTAGATTTGCTGGGTAGTTGAATCCGGGATCTAGGGTCAGAAGCCATATTCGTTGCAACCTTCCCGGACAGGACGTAATTTCACCACCAGGGCAAGACGGAAGCTGGCACGGGGAGGGTTGCACTACCAACCTCGGCCCAAGTCCCCCCTAAACCCTAAACCCTAAACCCAAGTCCCCCCTAAACCCTAAACCCTCGGCCCAAGTCCCCTGAACCCTAAACGGCCCAAAGCTCTCCACCACCCAAAGCCCCACACCTCAAACTCCCAGATCCTGAGGCCCAAACCCTAAATCCTAAACCCCCTAAAACCCAAAACCCCTAAACCCTAACCCTAAACCCCCCTAAAACCCTAAGCCCTCAACCCCAACCATAAAACCCCTAAAGCCCTAAACCCTAAACCACAAAAAAGACCCTGAGGCCTAAACCCCAAACCCCAAACCCCATCGACCTGAGGCCTAAAACCCCCGAGGGTTGGGTAAAGAAGCCTTAAACTCCTCCCTCAAAGCCTTAGGCTCCAGGGCTCTTCGGTCCTAGGGTTTAGGGTTTTACGGGTTTTAAGGGGTTTAGGGTTTAGGGTTTAGTGTTAAGCTGTATAGAGTTTAGGGTTTAGGGTTTAGGGTTTAGGGTTACGGTGTTTAGGGTTTTTAGGGCTTAAGGGGTTTAAGGGGTATAGGGTTAAGGCTTTAAGGGGTTGAGGCTCTCCGGGGTGCAAGGCGCAAGATGGAAGCCTGCATGATTATGACTACAGTAAGAACCCCTCTAAGAGCTCCCTGAGGGCTCAGTGTATCCAGGTATTCGGGTAGAAGGTGAAACATTGCCAGGAAATCTGTAAGGATTCGATAGGGGTTTAGCGTGTTCAATGCAGTCTTTGTGTTCCAGCTTCCGCGAATCGGCGAAGAGGGGCGATGTTGGACTTGGAGGAGCATGAAATGGTGGGGCCTATGATGTCTCGGAGGAATGTAATCCTGAGGAGTGGGCGATTGCTCAGGCTAAGCTAGAACGAGCAGAACGGGAAACTGGGCTCACGTTTTTGCAGAGAGCCAAAGTTCGACGTGTGCTTGAACCGCCTGGTACTCGGGTATCGCCGAAGAGGAGTCCTCTGCTGCGCAGTCTAGCGGTCAAGGTAATTTTGCTGGCAGCGTTGAAGCTGATTCCTCTCCTCCGCAGCCATTGACTGCTCAGCTGTAGAGTATATAGGGCTTCTATAATGCTTCTATAAGGTATATAGACCGTCTATAAGGCTCCTATAACGGTAGCTACCCACCTGAAAATGTCCTAGAACTTTGTACCCTTCGGGCCATCCAAGCCCTCAACTCCTGAATTCTTGCACTCGGCCGTTGCTTGCACATAGGTTATTTGGCAAAGAGGACAGAAACGGAGAGCACCGAAACAAACCCTTCGTGAATAATTGCAGATCCCTGGCGCCCGTGTGAAGCCGCTAGAGCTTTGAACTCGTAAGAAGACCATGAGCACCCATCAAAAAGAAAACTACCTGCTCAGACCCTGATGGCGTGTTAAACTAAAGCGTCCTAGGCACTGCCCTGCATTCTGCTATATAGGTACTTTGGACCCTTTGGGTACACTAAACTCCTATGCTCTACACCCCGAGCACGTCACACCGGAAGCCTAGAGCCCTCAACCCCAAAGCTCTTAAGTGAGTTTAGGGTTTAAGGTTTAGGGTTTAGGGTTTAGTCAAATCGTAACTCTTTTGGAAGCTTTACAGTACCCCGTTATCAGCCCAGAGGATCCTGCGTGCTTCTCTGTGGGATACTTTCTCAAATCATAATCATCGTAGTTCCCAATACAGAAACCCTACTTTCTACGATGTAGATGCTTAGGACCCTTACCACCCCAAACCCGTAAACCCGTATTTCATAAGTTTTTTCGGTGTGGCTTACCCCGCCATCACTCGGGCTACGATGTGTGCACCAGTATGCAGACACTGCATTGCCCTGTTCCATTGCGTAGCCCCGTTGCGGTCTGGAATTGTTCTGCAAAGCGCGCGAACTTAGGTTGTAACTAACATTGTATGTCGCCCCGTTTTCTTAAGCATCTTGGCGTGCTTCTCGCTTGGATGGTCCCCAGACGTCGTGCATAAACCCCTAAAGCCCTAAATTCTACAACCCTGAGCCCTAAGCCCTAAACCTAAACCTAAAACCTAAACCCTAAATCTATACCCTAAACTCTATAAGCCCTAAACCCTAGACCCTAAACCCTAAACCCTAAACCTAAACCCCTAAGCCCCAAACCCCTAAGCCCTAAACCCTAAACCCTTCAGGCGGTCCCACGAAGCACCCTTAGAAGATGCCCCTGCGGAGGCCGGTGCAGCGAGAAGCCCAGGTTCTCACCTCCACGAAGTTTGAGCGCGAGGACCACCCTAAGCCCAAAGCCCTAAATCCTAAACCCTATAAGCCCTAAGCCCTAAACCCTAAGCCTTTAAGAAGGGTTCAGGATTTAGGGTTTAGGGTTTAGGATTTAGGGTTTAGGGTTCAGGGGTCAGGTTTGGAGGCATAAGGCTTGGCTCTTCGAGCTTTCGGAGGGAAACGGGAACCTAGGGTTTGCGGAGGAGGGGAGCTTGGGGTTTCGGGCGGATCTTGGTGGCCATGAATAGTTTAGGGTTGAGGGGTTTAGGGTTTAGGGTTTAGGGGTTTAGGGTTTATAAGGGGTTTAGGGTTTAGTGGTTTGGGGTTTTGGGGTGCAGAGGCCGTTGCGGACAGTTTCGCCGCAATTCGGACGCCTGAGGGTTCAGGAGTTGGGGATTTAGTTGGGTCAGCTGTCTCCATGCCTCACAGCACCCTAAGACCCTATAATGAGTGTCTGTTTTAACCCTAGACCCCTAAACCCTAAACCCTAGAGTGCCTGTTTTAATGTTGGGTGGCTTGCAAAGAATGCGTGCAACAGCGCTGCAGCTGGTCGGAGAGGCGCCGAAGATTCGTACTTCAGCTACCCATAGGCACCTAAGCAGTTCCTTTTTAGGGTTTAGGGTTTAGGGGGGTAGAGTTTAGGGTTTAGGGTTCAGTGTTTACCCATAGGCTCCATAGTAGTTCCTTTTTTATGGTTTATATTTAGAATCCTATAAGGTCGTCCCAAAAAGGAACTATTCAGGGGCCTATGGCTAGCTTCGATTCCTGTTTGCCTTCATTGGCGAATCCTTTCGTATTCAGTTCTAGTCCAAGGCCCAGAGGTATCGTCATGCAGGGGCCGCGGAGTTTGTTGAGTTTTGCAATATGATGAGTTGACTGATGACGGTTGCTCACAGTTGCAACCGTTTCAGGATTTCGTTCCTGAGGGATAGAAACAGGAATGCCCTCGCAATCCTCATAGCTAAGTGTACTTTACCCATAGGCTCCATAGTAGTTCCTTTTTGGGATTACCTTATGGCATCCTAAATATAAGCCACAAAAAGGAACTACTATGGAGCCTATGGGTAGGTATCTTCAGGTCAACCCTCAGGCCCCAACCCGCACAGAACTCGTCAGGATATGCAGTATGCAAGAGCCAACTATCGCGACCCGGCCGGCAGAAAGCCTTCCGATATATAGCGGTCGGAGTAATTAGTAAGAACATCCGTCAAGAACATCCGTCTGCTGTCCTGTGCTTGTCTTTGTGTGACACAGCTCTATTGCAAGCCAAAGCCTGTTTTATGGTAACCATTGAGGCCCTTGCAGTCCTAAAATGTCATAAAGCAAGACCTTGTGGCGACCGTACTCCAAACATTGAGGTCCCAAAGGTACTTTCAGGCCCCTACAGTAATTCCTAAGCCCGAAGGTCCGAGAACCTTCAATTACTATCACAACGCTCTTAGAGAGCCCTTGCAGAACCGGCAGAGAAGCCCTGTTTCAAGCATGAAGGACCCTTTGGCATTAGCTCACCAACCCCAAAACCCTAGACGCTAAGCCCATAGGGGTAGTTCTCTAATCTCTTGTAGCTTAGGGTCCTTTTCATAAGTCTGCCACTGTATTCTTGGTTCATAAAAAAGGCACCCGAATCTAGAGAACTACGCATATAGTTCCCTTGTAGAAACCCTATAGAGACCCTTATGGATTCCTTTAAAGAGCCCTAAACCCTAAACCCTATAGAGACCGTTATAGATCCCTTTAAAAAGCCCTAAACCCCTATAGAGACCCTTATAGATCCCTTTTAAGAAACCCCGATCATTTCCGCGAGCCTTTGGCGTTACCAGGTCCCGCGCCCGGTGCATTCCCAAACTCCAAACCTGGAACACTGGCTTCGGTGTAGGGGTTTAGGCGTTTAGGGGGGTTTAGGCTTTTAGGGGGGTTTAGGGGTTTAGGGGGGTTTAGGGGCTTGAGTCATTGAAGGGTTTAGGCTAGGGGCTTTAACGCTTTAAGGGTTTAGGGTTTAGGGGTTTAGGGCTTAGGGGCTTAAAGGGCTCTTCACCACGGAACTTTTATGGTTTCGGATGCAGACGGTCCTCAAGGGCTTGTCTACGGGCCTTCCAAAGATTGCATTGCGTTTAACTCGCATGCTGTTCCTCGCATTTCTGTAGGGTCTTAGGACAGAACCTGTTAAACACCCCCAAAACCCCTAAACCCTAAACTCTAAACCCCTAAACCCCTTAGCCTTAAATCCTCAAGCGCCGAACCCCACGCCCCACAAAGCTTACTTATACTTGGAGGTTCATGGCTAGTTTGGGTTGAGGGGTTTAGGGTTTAGTTTTGTAGGTCTAAGATGACCTATGCGGATTATGGTTGGCGTATACTCATAACTACCCATGAACCTCCAAGTACAGAGCAGAGTTTTGGGAAGTTTAGGGCTTCGGGGCTAAGTAGGGCTCCGGAAGTTTATGAAGCCGTTTCTAGAAGCTTGATGCTATCGGAATACAACTCTGGAAAGAGCCTCTTACAAAGCCCTAAAGCACTCCCGGCGCATAAACTGCGCAAACGCAGCCCAGGCGATGACAAGAAGCCAGGGCGCATCTGAGCAGCGGTTATGATAGGTTTACGGCCTGGTTTTCTGGGATGGCGGTCTAGTTGTTCGTATCATGGGTTCAGGATTTCGTTCAGGTGTTTTTTTGAAGCATGTCCCGGCTTTCTGGGTTGGGTTTTCCTTCGTGGAAGTCGGTTGTCGGATGGTTTCAACTTTAATGTGCTTTCGGGGAAGTGGGCCCGAGGCCGACGTTTTGGGTCAGGAGTTTAGGGTCCCCCTCCTGAGGGTGCTCGGGACCTGAATTTCTACTGTTTTGTGTACTTGGACCCTCTGGGGTCTTGTTGTTGAAGATGTGGTGTTCAGAGCAGCTCCATGTTTGCTTTGGGTGGGTTCCGGGTGTTTGCACGACTAAGTTTCCAAAACAACCCTGACGCCCACAAAATACTCAACGGGACCCATATGGGACTTTCCGAAAATTAGGGGTACCTTATATTGGGGTCCTTATAATAAGGATTATACTATTTAGGGTACTATATTGGGGTCCCCTATTTTCGGAAACCCCCATATTTCGCAAGCCTTATGTACTCAGAATCAGTAGCGATAGCAAAGCTTAGGTCAACTTGAAGCCTTATATGAAAAATACCCTACAGAAACCTCGCCCTGTATAGCCCCATGAAGCCCATAAAAGGAACCCTTACCGTACCTTTTTCAAAGGAACCCTTGTAGTTTCCGGAACCCTTACCCTTTTCAGGGATGTTTCAAAGCACTACAGAACCAAGTCGCCAAAACCCTAAACCCTAAACCCAAAACCCTGAAGCCTAAACCCAAACCCTAAACCCAAACCCTAAACCCAAAACCCCAAACCCTAAACCCCAAAACCCCAAACCCTGAATCCTAAACCCTAAACCCCAAAATCCTAAACGCATGAGGCAGCCCCAGTCCAACTCGGGGACGGTCCGAGCGTCGGCGGAGTCGCAGCAGGCACAAGACGGCTGGTAGGGCATATGGTTTAGGGTTTACGGTTTAGGGCTTCAGGGTCTGGGAGTTTAGATGGAAGAAATACAAGAGGCTTGATAACACCAATAGCAGAGAATAGTATGATCCATGATATAAGGCTATCGGGGGATCTTGTTACTCAGTGTTGCTCATTTCAGACCCCGAAAAACATGCCGGCTTGGTGCCTATCTAAACTAGGCCTGCTGACTGGATTGCAAACGGCCGATATAGGCCTGAACCATTCACTCGTCTACTGCCTTGACACCACCAACAGCAGCAATGCTGAACCCCCCTCCCCCTCCCAAACCCTAAACCCTACGAGCTCCCCACCCCCCAAAAAAAGAAAAAACACATCTCACGCCTCAGCTTGAGAAGTCCAAGGAGCAGTTCATCCTCAGCCTTTCCAACCTCCACCCTACAGCACAAAGCCGGAGTTGCAAATCTTGGGCCTCAACACCTTAAACTCCGACAGTAGTATAGGCGCCCGAATAGGTACCGATACGATTTTCTCATGGCTTCAGAATACAAGCATAATAGTATAATCTCTCAACCCTGAAAGACCCGCACAAATCCCTGCAACAAATCAAAAAGTGCCACGAAACGGCCCAACAAGGATTGGCAAGACCCCTACATTTCCTCAATTTTCTTCATTGGACACCTTGGGGGACAGGCCGGCAGACTTACTAACGGAAATGATAGTAATCGCAATACCAGTAGGTAGATAATAGCCGTTAAAGCAATAGTGGTATAAGTTATCATAATCATAAGCCGATGGCAACATCTCTTCCGCCGATGCTTGAACCACCCTCGCCCTGCAGCCCCGCCCTCTGATATCAAAACGCCTTACGCCCCGTACTGTAAAACCTGCTTGCAGTCCCTAGACCCTAAACCCTACACTCTAAACCCTATAGACCCTAAACCCTAAGCCCTATGTTCCTACCGTTGTTGCAACCTGCACCGAACCCTCGGCCCTCATTGTAGTAGCTGAGGTTGACGGCTTTGACGTCGTTGGCGTAAGATCACCTCACTTAACACTGAAAGTCTAAGCGTTTTGGGGCCTGAGAACTGAACAACTCCAGCATAATTGTGGTTATAGGAGTGCCACAGATTAGTGTGAGTAATTAGCAGTTAGCTATTCAAGCCTTGATACTTGGCCCCTGACCCTACCAAGCCCTAAATTCAAAACCTAAACCCGGTACCCTAAACCATCGTAAACTAGGCTTTAGGGTTTAGGGGTTTAGGATTTAGGGTAAAACCATCCTCAACCCTAACCCTCGAGCCCAGCCGAAGGCGCCGAGACCGCAGTCGTAGCCGTTCTGGACGGCGACGCCGGCGCCGTGACAGCCGCTCTTGAGGGGCCTTGGTAGGAGCTTAGCGGCCTCTTTTAGAGCGGGGCCTGTAGAAACAGAGAGTCCGAAGAAGGAGTAGATAAACGAGCACTTTGGGTAGTTATCCCAAATTCATATATGCTCGTAATTCGGGGAATCAGATGAGCTACACATCATGCAAATCCGTGGGTTAGGAGAAGGGTTTGTGGCTTAGGAAGCTGATCTTTAAGGCAAATGCCTGTAATATAGGGGCCTCAATAATTAAAATAGGGTTTGGGGGCCCACTATGCTATAATTATAATAATAAGGAACCCCCCAAAAAACAGTGTCGGAAGGCGCCTGCGGGTCCGAGTTTGCAGTCTGACCCTTTACTTGGCTGTCCCTGCCTTGATCTCCCAAAATACGATCACAAAGCCCTATAGACCCGAGAACCCTAAGCTCTGACACCCGGAACCTCGAGCCTCAAAGCCTAAGCCGAAATACCAGCCCTCACGGATTACAAGGTGCCTCGTCCCTCGGACCTGTGGGGGATTTCCCCCCCCCCAAAAAAAAGAAAATAAGCAGGCAAGATCCCTGAATAATGTGCGAGCGAGACAGAAAAGGAATGGGATCCCGCTGCGGTTTGAGGTAAGCGTGCAAGGCTGTTCGTCCCGTCGCGAGGAGGGCTAGCATACCTGCGGCACGCCTACAGGGAAGCCGAAAAGAATGAAGCCCTGAAGCCCAACGATCCTCCAACAACCCTGAACCCTAAACCCTTCTCCCGAAACTTAACCGCGAAATTCAGAAAGCATCTCTGACGTAATACAGCGGTCTGATCAAGTGCCAGTATGTCTTCCTGATTTTCTATAAATTAGCCTACTTACATCTACTTACACTATGATACACCCCCAAGGCCTGTTCGAATATTCAGACCGTCCTATGCTAGTAGGCTATTGTCACTTAGACCCTATATAAGTAAGCCATATCGTGTCGATTTGGCAGCAGACTATTGTTCATGTCTGAGGTCTCGGTCAATGTTAACTACTAGTAATCTCCCTTAACTATACTACAATGCACCACCCCACACCCTATTTCAATGACTAGTTGGCCCGATAATATACGGTAGGTTGCTGTTCCGAAGATCCTATTTAAGCCACATAGTAGCTATATTGCAGTAACATACTAACCCTTAGCCCCAACATAAAAGTTGTCAAGTCCTGAGAGAGGGATAAGGCTAAGGTCTTTGGGGAAACAGCTTGGCCTCATTGAGATTCTCTATGCTGTACTCAGTGTGGAAACGGTTTAGAGTTTAGGGTTTAGAGTTTATAGGGTTAGGGTCTATCAACACCAAACCTAAACTTTGCCTGGGCGGATTGCCAACCTAGCGACACCGATCTTGAGATTCTGTTTGGTAAGAGAGCACAGAACCAGCGGCAATCCGGACTTCGTGTGAAGTACGTAATCCTTCGAGATCCTGTAAGGGTTGCTTTCAGGGTCCCTTTAAGGGATCTATTGGGGATCCTTGAAGGGTTCCGTTTAAGGGATCTCTAAGGTTCTTATATGGGGCTCCTTTACGTCTTGGTTCTATGCTACAGGATTTATGTTTTTTGGGGATCCCGCGTTGGAGTTTGGGGTTTTGGTGAGTGTAGAAGGGGCGCAACGACACGCCTTTGTCATCTAGCGGAATGCTGAACATGCGGTGATTGGTGGCGCTTCAGCCAAACTAAGCAAGCAAGTGCATGCACACCCGTAGTCTGGACTTTGGCCCTAAGGTAACAGGACCCCTTATAAAGTCCCTAAAGGACCCCTTATAGAGCCCCCAATAGGACCCCTTATAGAGCCCCTAATAGGACCCCTTACAGAGCCCCGAAGAGGACCCCTATAAGGCCCTATAAGTCCTCAATCCTGAGCTTTCTGCTCCTGTGACCTTGTGCTCCTCAAGGCCCGGGTGGTTAGCGCAGCTTCAAGGTTCAGCTGTGAGGGGCTCAGCGGTCTAACAGGGTTTATAGTGCTTATAGGGTTTATAGGGTTTTGGGTTTATAGGGCTTAGTTTAGGGTTTAGTTTAGGGTTTAGTTTAGGGTTTATGGGTTTAGGTCTTCAATGCCAGATTTCGACTGTTGGACTGAAGGTTTGGCGTTCTCCCAGGAATACAGCACCTCCGTCGTTGCAGAGAGGGCCCCTGGTAATGGATAGGAAAGCCTCGATGTTCCCCTAAACCCCTAAACCCTTAAACCCTAAACCCCTAAACCCTTAAACCCCCCAAAACAATAAACCCCAAAACTCTAAACCCCTACACCCTAAACCCCCAAAAACCCTAAACCCCCAAACCCCCAAACCCCAACCCCTAAACCCAGAGCAGGCTGTCCAGGAGTAGTTGCGGCCTTCGGCTTGGAGGCTTTTGCCCGTGGTTGCAGTGTTTCGGTTTAGGGTTGAGGGTTTAGGGTTTAGGGTTTAGGGTTTCGGTTTGACAGGCCACTGTGTGTTGGAGCTTTAGGGCTTCTGGGTTTAAGGTTTTTGCCTAGACCCTAAACCCCGAAACCCTAAACCCTATAAGCCCCAAGCCCTAAACACCAACCCCTAAACCCCTAAACCCCTAAACCCTAAACCCCAAACCCCTAAACTCCAAGCCCTAAAACAGGTTGAAAGTAGTTTGGTTCAGGCGTTAGAGTCGAGGCCTGGATCCGACATCCCCCAGGGAGTTAGGTACCTGAGAACCACCAGACTGAGCCCAGCAAGCAATGAGTAGAATTAATGTTGGTTTTTGTTATGATGATGATGATAATAATAATAATACAACCTATTTTTATTATTGTTCTTGTTATTTTTGTTGTGATGATGATGATTATTATTATTATTCTAGTTATTACGAAGAAGAATGCAGATTATTGGTATCCCAAGGTTCTTGGGGCCTATAGCTGTCTCAAGCTCACTTCCCAGCTTCTTGTTTGGGGCTTGGTGCTGGGGCTGGAGAACCCTGGCCCCTAAACCCTACCCTAAACTTCAAGAGACCTATGCATCTTCCGTGGAGGTCTCTTGAGTTCTTGGTTTAGGGTTTTGGGCCCATTGGCTGAACTTTTGGATTTACCTGTTTAGATGCCCCAGAGTACCAGGGTCGTCGCAACGATTGTGTTCGATCTGGGGGGGGGGGCAATTTACCACGATTATTGGGAGAGGAGCGGAGAGGCGCGAACACGAAGATGTGCAGTGCCTTCCCTTGTTAAACCTAAACCCGTCACCCCCAAGCCTCCCTAAAGCAAGACAATCTCACTACAGTAGTCTACCAAGGCCCTAGAGCCCCGACACCTTCAACACTGGGGTCCCAATAATACTAAGACTCCTGCAAGACGCTGCTGAACCAGAACAACCCACCTTGTCAAGTACAAGGACCAATGGAAGTCATTGGTATCATGGCAAGGGGTTCTAGAAATCTAGGGTTTTCTAGGGCCTATAGGGTTTAGGGTTTAGGGCTCAGGCTTTTTTTGCTAGGGCCCAGGTTCTGGAGCCCTAGGGAGATCTGGCAAGGCTTTTCGGCTCAACGGCTTTGAAGTGCGAGCGCGAACATGATGGGACGCCAATGCACAGCATGGACTACTTGGAGGTTCATGGGTAGTTGTAAGTGGGGGGTATATAATTCCCTTATAAGATCGATGATAGATATAGCTACCGTACTTATACGCCACTTATATCTACACATGCCCAGGGCAGGAAAGTTAGGCTTGGGGTTATGTGTTTGCATGGGCCTATACTCAGAGCAGTGCAGGGTATAGTTATACCCTTAAAGAACCCTTAGAAACCCCTTACTACCGAGCCCTTATGGATCCCTTATAAAAAGCCCTTTATGGATCCCTTAAAGAACCCTTAGCCTGGCATAAGCAAGCTGCCTAGAGTCACCGAAGCCCATCGATGTCGGTGATCCTCCTGGCCGTTTATCTGCCATGCGTCTGTGCTTTTGGAACGTCAAAGCCACTTATCAACGTCGTCTGGTTTAAGTGCACGGATCTACGGACGCATGACCATGCCGCTCTAAAGGCGGCCCATTCAGACAAGCTGCCAGTGTTGCATCTCTACGTTTTCGATCCTTTTTGGTACGAGGGCAAGACGCGTCTGTGCGGCTTCCCAAAAACTGGAGTCTTGAGAACTCGATTTCAATTAGAGGCTGTGGAGGACCTTGCCAACAGGCTGGAAGCTAGAGGCCATCGACTCAACGTGCGCACGAACGTATCCACCGCTGAGTGTTTCAGAGAGCTTTGCAAAGACTATTCTATCAATGCGGTCTTCGCCTTCCATGAAGTTTGCAGCGAAGAGCTTCGCATTCAGCGAGAGGTTCAGCATGTGCTGCATCAGAATGGGCCAAGTCCTCTGCGACTTTACTGGGGCTATGAGTTGCTTCACCCTGAGGACCCTAAACCCTAAAGCGCCTAAACCCTAAACCCTAAACCCCTAAACCCCTAAACCCTAAACCCTAAAACCCTAAACCCTAAACCCCTTTATAAACCCGAAACCCTAAACCTGGGGCTATGAGATTGCTTCACCCGGAGGACCTCCCCTTCGATACAACCGACCGAGGGGCCTTCAAGGACGAGCCTCCCCCCCAACAAAAAACCTGCACCCCCAAACACGGTTTAGGGTTTTGGGGTTTTAGGGTTTTAGGGTTTAGGGTTTTAGGGTTTTTGGGGTTTTAGGGTTTAGGGTTTAGGGGCACCCTAAATCCCTATAAGCGCTAAACCCTGCAAGACCTAAAGCTTAAAACCTATTGAGGCCCCAGTATATAATTTTTAGCACTGTCCCTGAACTCAGGATTCCCCGCATGATAGAAGTATCCACATTACTATATTTCGGGGGTCTAGGGTTTAGGTGAACCGAATATCACCTGCCTTTTCCAGGGCTCCTTGTTGTGATTTCCTTATATAATGTCCTTGATACGGTAGGTTTTTCAGAATCCAGGAAAACCCGAAAACCAGCATTCTGAAACCCTAAGCCCTACACCCTGAAGCCCCGAAAAACTCCAGACCCTGAACAAGGAGATCGAGATCTTTCTCGGCCGCGTAAAAGGTGGGAGTTCCGAGGAACTCAGTAACTCTACGTGGGTCTAGGGTTTGGGGTATAGGGTTTAGGGTTTAGGGTTCAGGGTCTAGGACTAGAGTTTAAGCGTATACATGTGGGGTCCCTGTTAGGGTTCTTCACAAGGTTTAGGGCTTGGAGTATAGAGTTTAGGACTTAGCTAAACCATTGGGTCCCTTTTAGGGTTCTTTAAAGGGATCTAGATGCGTTCCTAAAGGGGTTTCTATAAGGGCAGTATATGGGTAGTTCTCCAAGATAGGGTCGTTTTTCAGGTCCCCAAAAAAGTACGGCACTCGAATGAAAAGACATGAAAGGGTCCCTAATTTAGAAACCTAGCTCCCTGGAGGCTCATGGGTAGTAAACGAGGAAGTGCGTGGTCCCCTACTATTAATTAAAGTTATTACAGCACTTATGACTATCCCTGACATTCCGAGTCAGTTAGACCATGCGATCCTGATTAACATACTCTTCCAAGGACAGCAGAAAATTGGATCCCCATCGTCATCCCTTTTAATTGGGGCGGCAGGTTGTTAATCAGAGGTCTACGCTACTAGGAGCCTGAAGGATGTTGAGGGCACCCCGTAACAAGATACTGTGGAAGCCTAAATAATTACCTATACCATTTTGGAGGTTCCTTATTATAACAATACTATACAGGAGCCCAAATCCCTGTTCTAATTCTCAAGGCCCCTGCATTCCTTCTGTTTTCTGAAGCCCCCAGGTGTGGCTCCCCGGCCATCTGCTCAACAACAGCCTGATTTTGTAGCTGGTCCCGAGAAGGCCATCCACTGGTGGCGAGCAAGCAAAGACATTCCACTGGCAGATGAGGTCATGGGAAGCAACTACTTGGTGGCTGAGGATCTTGGTTTAGGGTTTCGGGTTTGGGTTTAGGGTTTAGGATTTAGGGTTTAGGGTTTAGGGTTTAGGGCAACTACTTGGTGGCTGAGGATCTTGGAAAGGAGTCTCGTTGGCAGGGAGGCGAAACTGCCGCCCTTGCACGGGTACAGGAGTATTTGTGGGATCATGACCGGCTTGCCCTGGATTATGTCGGAGCAACATCGGTGACTGGGTTTTAACTTTAACAGCTGCGCAACGCCTTCATCAGGCTTTCCCCATGTTCAGGATCGCAAAGCCAACGGTAGGACCTCCTTGTTATCGTAGCCCAGAAAGGTTCCTTAGCCGCCCTCAACAAGAACGCGGGTGTTGTTTCAAATCCCCAAACCCCATAGAAGCAAGAATATGCCAGGTGAGAAGCTTATACAGAAGCCCTTTAGATGACGAAGCTACTTCGAAGTTGTCCCCCTGGCTTGCTCATGGATGCCTGTCTCCGAGAGTGCTCTACGAGGAGGTCCAGCGCTATGTATCAGCATACCGACAGAGACTGCTTGCTACTGCCCGCGGGAAGCAAGAATATACCCATTCCGGTATTGGGATCAGAAACCCGTACAACGTCTCGCATCGCATCGTGCGCGAACTGCTGTGGCGCGACTTTACACGCTTTGGAAGCATCGAGGCCGGGACTAACATATTCAAGATTGGTGGCCGAGATAAATCTGTTCGTCAGAATTCTGAGGGCCGAAGGAATCCTCAACATCTTCCATCATGGCGCTGGTCCTCCGATCGAGGCTTGCTGCAAGCTTGGATTGATGGTCGTATCTTAGGGGCACTTGGAATCAATGTTCTGTTTTCTTTAATCCTGAAGAGCCGCTAAGACTTCAATTTTTGCAAGGGCACCAAGTTCATCATAGGTACAGGTTTCCCATTTATCGACAGCTCCATGCGAGAACTGAAGGCGACGGGCTATTGCAAGCACATCGGCCGCTTGTGCACTGGATGGTTTCTCATCTCCGACTTAGGAATCGACTGGCGGATGGGAGGAGAGTGGTACGAGTCCATACTTGTCGACTATGAGCCAGCTTTAAACTGGTTCAACTGGGTTTATGGTTGCCTGGAACCTATCAACCCTCATAAAGCCCAAGCGCGAGGGCAGCAACAATGCCGGGAAATATTGGAGGCCGGAATTGTGCATGACCCCGATGCCGCTTACATCAAACGATGGATTCCGGAGCTGTCCCAGCTACCACCACTTCTCGCAAGGGAGCCATGGCGTCTAAATCCAGAGGGCATCCGATGGGCATCAAAGTCGACAAGCCTTCGAAAGATGCCTTTTTTACGGGGCTTCCAGGCTCCGCCTGTGGTGGAGCAAGGTGGAAAAAGGCCAGAAGGATCTGTGGATCACTCTGGTGACACTTCCTTCCCAGGCCTTCAGCTATGGCGAAAGCTGGTCTCATTTCTCCTTCCAAAGTTGTCTGGGCTCTTCCCTGCTCGTCTTTTGCCAAGAGCTGGAGCTTCTCTGCGGTCATTTCGCTATGGCGTGGACTACCCTGAGCCTGTCATCCAGCCGATTTCATTGATGGATGCAGAGAGGGCAGAGGCACAGGTTCGCGCTGCCCGGGCCATTTCCAAGCAGCAACGAGACGAGGAAGTGGCGTGGTTGAAAACAAGATCAAATAGCATCTCACCGCACCGTCTAGTTGGACGTATGAATGTACGTAGATAGGCAGGCAGGCAGGCAGGCAGGCAGGCAGGCAGGCAGGCAGGCAGGTGGGTAGGTGGGT